>CAEFZP010004583.1:5000-10512 GCA_903064625.1 Mallotus villosus | reverse complement strand
TCTCTCTCTCCCCCCGTCTCATCTCCTTTGTCTGGGGGCATGACCTCCTCTTATCATCCTCTCTTCTCATCCTCCTGTTCCTCTCATCCTCCACTTCTCGTATCATTCACCCCCTTCTCCTGACTCAACCTCTCTCTCTTTCTCTAACTCCCTCACGTCCTCTCTCGTTTTCTGTTTTCCTCCCCCTCCTCTCTCTCCCCCTCTCGCCAGCAGTAAGCCCTCCACACTCCCCATAAGCTCCTCAGCGGCCCAGTAAGCCCTCAGCAGGTCCTTACTTATGCGTGGTGGTCTAATGAGCGTCCTGACAGAGTCCTGACGGAGCTGCAGGATAAAGAAGCACCTGTGCGTGGGATGATGAATTCTCCTTCAGACAGACACAGCGTGACACGCACAGGGACGTGACCCGCACAGACGTGACCCGCACTAGACGTGACACGCACAGCTGAGCTGGCCCAGTCCACCCTGCTGGACTGTGTCTGTGTGTGTGTGTGTGTGTGCCTCTCTGTTTATGGGGATAAACGTGAATCGCAGAAGAGGAGCAATAGAACAGTAAGAGGACTTGAGGAAAATATATCACAATAGGAGATGAACAGAAAGAAGGAGAGAACGAGGAAGGTGTGTGATGCTCCTCATCTTTCTTGTGACGTGTAGAGGGAGGGGGAAATAGCGAGTACCCCCGACTCTCTCTTCCCCTCCCTTCCCCCACCTTCTCTCTCTCCCACCCCCCTCTCTCTCCCACTCACCCTCGCACTATTGTCTCTTCTAAGCTTGATGGTGTCTTTGTCTTCCTCCTGTGTGGCAGCAGAAGAGCTCCCAGCTGCGACAAGATGACCCTGTTACCCCTCCTCCTCCCCCCCTCCTCCCCCCCCTCCTCCCCCCACCTCCCCCATCTCCTCAACACTATCTGTTTGTAGATAGCACACACAGACACAGACCACACACACACAGGGGTTCCAGCAGTGACTGGGCCAACTCAGCTGAGCGATCGTCCTGTGCGTGTCTGTCTGAGGGAGAGATGTTTGATGTTTTGTTTATGAGGATGAGGATGATGATGTTGTTGTTGTTGTTGTTGTGCCCCGTCAGCATCCTGCCCATGAAGCTGGGAGTGGTGCTGGGGTCCCTGTACTGGGAGCCTTCATGCGTCGTCATGGCCAGCTGCAGAGGACGCGCCCTGAAGAGAGACTGAGAGATGGAGATGATGGAGGTAGGTGGCGCTATGTCAGGGATGGCGAAATGGCGACGCTGCTGGATAGATGAGGATGAGAGGAGGGATGAGCGCCCTGGCGGTATTGCGCTAGCTATCAGTGCAGGGGTGGCTATTAACTCTTCGCTTGCTGTGGCAACGTAGCTGGAAGCTATTGGCGTGGCTTGCTCGATGCGCCGCTGTTATCTTGCGTGTTGTGCGCGGCGTTCTTGCCGGTCTGGCGCTATTTCATGCTTGCTGTAGGGCTGGGATCGCGCTGCTGTGCGTGCTGTCGCTGGGGCGTGGCGCTCTCTTGCGGGCTGCGCGACTTGCTGGGCTAGGAGCTGGCGCGCTGGAGCTGGCTGTCTGGCTCGCTCATGCTGGTGCGGTTTGGCGCGCTGCTGGCTGTGTTGCGGGCACTGGCAAGCGCTAGACATATGCCTGCAGCGCTGGCGCGACTGGCGCCCTGGCGCGCTGCTGGGCGGGCTGGCGCAGCTGCTGGCGCGCTGGACCGCCCTGCTGCGTGCTGGCGGACTAGGCGCGCTCGCGCGCACTGCAGTACAGCGCTCGCGCGCTGCTGGCGCGCTGGCGCCCTGCGCGCTGCTGGCATGTCGCGGTGGCGCCCTGGCTCGCTGCTGCGCTTACGCGCGCTCGGCGCGCTGCTGGTGCTGGCGCTCGCGCCCTTGCGCTCTGATGGCGGGATGGCGAGATGGGAGTACATTGAGACTCCCTGACATGCCTGTCCCCGCCTCCGACACCTCTCCCTGCCCTCATTGGACGAGAGGCTTGAAAAGAAACACCCATCTGGTGACATCATAGATGCTCTACCAATCAGGATCCTGCCAGTGTTTAGAGGTTAAAGGTTAACCTCGGACCAGGTAAATAATAGTTCTGCTTTATGAAGTAATCTACTAGTACAACTTCTGTTTATATGCTTAGCATGTTTTCTTACATTTTTACTCTTTTTATTGATAAAAAAAAGAGTTTAAAGGGTCATTGACTGATTTTATAGGGTATTTCACATTGTTCCTTAAGGGCTCCAAATAGGTATGTAACATTGGTTGGGCTGAAAATGTTCTGGGTGCTGTTCTACGAGCCCTAATGCACCCTGTGAAATAGCCCTGGAATAAAACTAGAGGTTTTTCTCCCTTTTATGGTATGCTCATGAATATATAGATGAGCTGCGCACTGATTGGTTTGGTTTACAACATGCGAAGCTGCGGAGCAAAGACGATAAATATAGCCAAACATCCATTGTGAATTGGGGATTCACATGACAACACAGGTTATTTATTCGAATGAAAACACAGTCACGAAAATTAAATACCGTTCACTGTATGTCCATATAACCCACCGAACTGTCGTTATTCAACTATGACAAGGTAAACTCAGTTTTGCAGTCAATGACCCCTTTAATTAGTTTTTTCAACTCAGCAAATTAAGACTGTTCATGTGACTGAAGCATCTGTTCGCTACTGAATGATTTATAGGATTTTAATGACTTGTTTGATTTGAATGATTAATATGATTCTTGAAGTTGATATTTGTACTGAATCAAAGCGCACCTGTTTCACTGAGGTGTGTTTCTACTGCAGTGCTTCAGGGCCAGTCATACTGTGTCATAATGTCATTACATCATAATGGGAAGTATAATCAGTGTCATAATCATAATATAACAATGGCATTATGTAACAATGGCATAATGCAATGACATCATAACTAGGGGTGGGGGGGGAAATCGATTCAGATATGAAGTGCGATTCAGTCTTCTAGCAATTCACATCAATTCACAAATTTCATATTTTTATTTGTTATGTTTTTGATTCAAAATCGAAACATACTGAATAAATTTTAATCGAATCGTGACCCCGAGAATTGAATCGTGATGTACAAAACGATTCCCACCCCTAATCATATGTAACAATCTCATACTGTAATGATGTCAAAATGTACAAATTCAGTTGGTCCAGAGAGGTCATGTGCCCCGACCCTCTCATCCAATGAGAGGTCAAGAGTTTGGGCATGGCCTCATATTTAGAGTTAATGTGTAAAAAATAAGACCAATGATGATATTTGACAGCTTTCTGTTTCTGGTCCATGCAAGACCCAAGACGACCCTCTCCCTCTCCCTCTCCCTCTCCCTCTCCCTCTCCCTCTCCCTCTCCCTCTCTCCCTCTCGTCTCCCCTCTCCCTCTCCCTCTCCCCTCTCTCCCTCTCCTCTGCTCCCTCTCGCTCTCCTCTCCCTCTCCCATCACCTCTCCCTCTCCCTCTCCCTCTCCCTCTCCCTCTCCTCTCCCTCTCCCTCTCCCTCTCCCTCTCCCTCTCCCTCTCCCTCTCGCCCTCTCCCTCTCCCGCTCCCTCTCCCTCTCCCGTCTCCCTCTCCCTCTCCTCTCCCTCGTCCCTCTCCCTCGTCCCTCTCCCTCTCCCTCTGCTCACCTCTCGCCTCTCCCTCTCCCTCTCCCTCTCCCTCATCTCCTCTCCCCTCTCCCCTCCCCTCTGCCCTCTCACCTCCTCCCTCTCTCCCTCTCCCTCTCCCTCTCTCGCCTCTCCCTCTCCCTCTCCCTCTCCCCTCTCCCCTCTCCCTCTCCCTCTCCCTCTCCCTCTCCTCTCCCTCTCTCCCCTCTTCCCTCTCCCTCTCCCTCTCCCTCCCTCTCCCTCTCCCTCTCTCCCCTCCCCTCTCCCTCTCCCTCTCCCTCCCCCTCCCCCTCCCCCCTCCCCCTCCCCCTCCCCCTCCCCCTCCCCCTCTCCCCCTCCCCCTCCGCTCTCCCTCTCCCTCTCCCTCTCCCCGTCTCCCCTCTCCCTCTCCCTCTCCCCTCTCCCTCTCCCTCTCCCTCTCCCTCTCCCTCTCTGTCTTGGTGCTAACTCTCCAGCGTTTAATGTTTCCTGAAGCCACACACATACACACACACACACACCCACACACACACCCACCCACACACACACACACCCACACACACACACACACACACACACACGTCTCCAACCTCATGCCTCCTCTAGCTACAGCGAGGTGAGCAGCGTCAGTGTAGTTAAGCTGTGTGACCACGGACGCCTCCAGACATGTAAACACTGGGTTCTGTGTTTACGGCATTTGAAGTTATGTGTTTGCAAAGGATTAAAATGTGTCACATTTCAGAAGTCCAGGCACATTGTTAGGGAAACACACACTTACACACACACACACCACACACACACTCACACACACCACACACACACACACTCACACACTCACACACAACACTCACACACACACTCACACACACTCTCACACACACTCACACACACACACCACACACTCACACACACACACACACACACTCACACACACACTCACACACACACTTACTCAGGAAGCGCTCATGTGCTCAGGTTTAATGAGTACTATGCCTTGGATTAGTCAGTGGCCGTTAGCTATGGCAACTATGTAACTATGGTAACTATGTAGCTATGGTAACTAATTGACTGGTCCCACAGTGGCCCCTCAACGCCACGTAGCAGAACAGGGAGAACCCTGCTTAGAACCATAGAACAGAGTTAGAGAACACAGACACACACACATACACACACACATACACATGTGATAGACATGACAGCATGGACACACACAGATACACACACACACACACAATACAGTGTTGAGACTTGTGATTGACACACAATGGAGACAGCTGGGAATCTTAACCCTATTGTTAGACGGGGGGGGTGGGGGGGGGTGGGGGTATACACGCGTATATAAACGCTTATATACTGCCGTTTAAAGATTGAATTGCCAAGTAAGAGATATATGAATGTTGTGCACCTTTATACTCATGTAATCTCCATCCGGTGCCAGAAAATCTTCATCATTTTTATTTGCTGCCAGCGATGTGTTAATGTGTTAGATTCTCATTTTTCATTGTTGTCTGTTCATATTAATGGTGGCATATTTTACTGTATCGATGTATTCATCTTGAAAACTAAGCACATATATTTGTCCTAAGATCCTAAATGGTAATGGTAGCTTATATTTCATGAAGAAAACTGTTACATTACATGAAGCATATTGTAATAAATACTTGTAACCATAATTTGCATTAAAATAAATCATAAACGAGTGTTTAAATGTTGCTTTTAAAATAGTGAGTGTCTACTTTCTTCCATTATTAATTTAAAGTGCTCTTTTAATTTAAATAGTTGCGAACGTTTTCAGGATTCAATCATCATAAATTAGGCGCGTGTGAGTGTATACTGGTGCACGTGATCTATGCGATGTTGATGAGTGCGTGGGTGATGGTGAATGTGTTGGTGCGTGTGTAAAAGTTGGTAGGTACTTGTGTGTGTGTGTGTGGG
>CAEFZP010004582.1:0-57497 GCA_903064625.1 Mallotus villosus | reverse complement strand
GATGATTGAGTAATTTTTATCGTCATTTGTACTTAATTGAGTCGCTTTACAATACAACACCAAGACCGGTTGACTATTTGTTAATTGCTCATGTTGCGTGCGCATGTGATTCAACAAGAGAGTTATTCGGTCCCGAGTAGCCACTAACAACCAAACAAATGACCTTCCCTTTGATTTATTTCTGGAATATTAACCTTTAATTTCGAGAATTTCAGTATCCTCTTAGCATTTCCACTCAGCTAATAAAGCCACATTTCGCGTCCTTGTCCATTATCTTTATTTTTACCAGAGGCATCTTGCGAACGAGCTTAAATGTGGCAATCATCATTATCCATAAAGTTTTGGATAAGGTACAGTAACAATGCTTCATTTTTAAGACGGCAGTAATTCTCGGCCAAGCATGGCATAATCAGCGTAGATGTTCCCTGCCGACATGGTTGCTAATAACCGTGACTTCAAATCTGGTGAGATTGCCTTATCAAAATGCATCCCTCCCACTGGCTTTTTTTAGTTTTAAAATCCTCGAAAGGGCCCCTGAATGGCCTCACCAAAAAGATGAACCACTTTCTTTTAGTGTTTCATCTGGTTAAACATTGTACGCTTGTTTGTCATCCTAGATAAATTTCCTTGTAGGATATGCATTTTATTCAATTATCAATCTAACGTTTTACATCTAATGAATCTAACTGAGTGCCTCTAAATGTAATGTTTGAGATTATTACGCTTTATTACTCTGTTCATACACAACTCAAGTATTGGTCGATCCATTGTTGCAGTCGTTATTTTGGCTAACCGTTTGTAATCATCACGTATTTTACTATTAAATATAAATTTGGTGACTTAACTGTGTATGGATTATAACATATACTATGCTGGAAGTTATCATTGGTTTTTTCTGTACTATTTATTGTAAAATTTGAGGTGTGATGAGTAAAAATTAATTTAATAATTTATATTGCCTGCATGCTGCAAATTTCAATAGTTCGTTATGAATCCATCGATAATAGGAGATGCTTGGTTGCGATTATTATATTGAGAATACACGAATAGAAATTCATGTGTCAGATAATTCAGACGAAAAACATGGGCAGTTTTTTAGCCATATAATCATTACTGCATAGCTTCACATAGGTACTGCCACTTAAAAGTTCAGCTGCGTTCTCCATCATCCTCAGATAATTTTGCCGCTTGCAAACTACAGCTTTTAAAACTTGAGTACATTGTGTGCTATATTTGTGATTACTGTGTTCTCGGTAAATTCATTTCATCAGGCTCGTTCGATAAATAAATCATTAAATCCAGTCAATATGAGCTCCGCTGTAAGCGGCTAGTTTTCCCCTTCATTTTGTGCATACGCCACCATTGTGGTAATGAAGCAGAAACAGGAATAACCGTGGGTTATTTATGCCCTATCGATTAATAGTGGCGGACATTATTAAGTGCTCAGCAATAGATTCGCCCTGTTCTGAACCCTCAAAATAATCTACTTTCATTGACAATGTAAAAGATAAGACGTCTCGAGCGCTATGTTACCGCCATTAGCAATTTGATCTTAAGTATTCATTAGTAATAGTTTATCGTCATTTGTAGCCTAATTGTGTGCATCTAGTAAGTACAACACATCGAAGGCGGTTACTACGTGTGATGCTTCTAGTGTGCTTTTGTGATGACAGAGTCATCGGTCGTGACTATTCGATCCGGACGTATCAACTCAGAATAAAGTGATATACCTCTCTTTGAGTAATTTCAGAGGCATATCCCTTGAAACACCTCAATAACAGCAGTATCTCATTGAGCAGTTCCAGTTATCAAGCAACTCAGCAGTAGCGTACATGCCATGCAGTCATCTTTCCGTCAGGTGCTCACTTGCATTGACGGCAAAAGTTGGACCCCGTCTTCATCATAAAGTTAGATAATTTAGCGGTCCAGACCTCAGTTTTATATGGTACTATAATTTTCTGCCAGCATGGCATTATCACAGCGTAAGATTTCCTGATGACATAAAAGCTACTAACACTGACTTTAAACACGGTTCATTAGAAGCTAGTGTTCGATGGCCATGCTTCACACTCCATTACTCCGGAATCTTGATTATTATCTAGTCTTCACATTTAACTATAGCTTGTAATAAATTTTCACTAAATAATTATATATCTGACACGGATAGTTTTTTCATTAATAATCAAAGTCTTCTCAAACTGGTATGTTTATCCGCTTAAGATTTCCACCTGTTTAGAACATAGTCTGTTGTTGAGCACATCTAATTCACGTCACTATCAATTGTGATATAATGTTCTCTGAATTTGCATTTAAGTCCTGCTTCAATAAATTCATTTCAGCTCTCATCGTAAAAGTTCTACTTGCGTAATTAGTCGACTTTTTGAAGTCGACCTAATGTTTCGTGTTGTTTAGCGAATTAAACTTAGCTAATTCAGCTGACACTGGAATAACGGTAGCTGTTTTATTCCATTTTCAATAATCATAACTATTTACATATAGTACTGACATGATTAATTGATTCACCTTTTTCTGGGTCAAAACACGCAATTTTCTTAGCAACAATATTAACTCCGGCTTTTTATTGCTGGATAATGGTATATCTCTGACTAATTAAGTAATTTTAACCGTCATCTGGTACTTAACTGAGTAGGAATTTAGTACATAGAAAATAATATCTCGGCTACTCTTATCAGACGATCTTTGTACATATCCTCATGACTGAGTCCATTGAATAATTAGGACCTGGCGTATCCTTAAAATAACATTAATATTTGAAGTATTACTTATATTTGCAATATTATCATTTAACTCAATTACATGAGTATCATACATCGTTAAAATGGTTGTAAACGTTCGTTATCACAGAGCTCATAAGACTACATCATTTCTTTTGAAAGAAAACGAGCTGGTGGAGATGAAATATATATTAAAAATCAATCTGAGTGACAATTGCAGTACATGCTTCATTTGTGATGGGATTAACTCCTTACCTAACAGGCATTAATAGTGTAGATGTCTGCCTAGCCGACAGTGTTGACACATCAAATTTCAAAATAACATGTGTGTGAGCATTCGGGTTGAAAACAGTTATCTTTCGGGAAACCTTAGTCATACTGAGACATTCCATCCAACCTGTTGCTTTTTATGGTAACTGCTTTCTTATAAATTTAATACAAATTTTGATATATTTATTGTTATGTGATTACTACTCTCCAAAGTCATAACATTTACGTGACAGACTAGTCTTTAGATATAAAATCTTACTTTCAAATAATTACCCAAACGTTATATGAGGATATACATACTTCGGACAGTTTTTGAGTAAAGAAAATTATCAGTATTGATAATCTCAAAATGTTTACAATGCTGAAAATATCCAACACACAGTGATTATGACTGATTTACTTAATAACGCTTTATCCCCAATGACTGAGGTTAAAAGCCGCAAAAACCTTTATTATTTTGTTGCTTACCACGTTAAAATTATTTCAAGGAAAAGCAACATTTAGAAATTTAAGTCGCTATTTGCCGTTCCAGTGAAAAACGTTTTAGTCGTTGGTACAGGCGTGCTTTGATTTTACGACGCTTAATATTAATTTGTGTTTCAATCTTTACCAACAGCTCATCAATATATCGCTGCTATTGATGCCAGCTTCATGAAAAAAAGTGGCAATAAAACCGAAGGGTAGCGAAATTTTACAACGGTTGCCATGGCAAAGCAGAGAAAGGATAGAAATATCTCTAATCAGTATCGTCGATATGTGTAGTAATACAGCCTATGCTGTCGATGCAAAACAAACCATTGATAATGAAAAGCAAACTCGCGTTGAATTATACGCAGTTCAAGTAGTAAATCTTGCTAATACCTTATTGAAGTACGGTGTTAATACATCGCTGCTGACGCATATTATGGCAAAACCAACTTAATCAAACCAGTAATGGCTACAGGGCTTAATATCATTGGTAAATTACGTGTTGATGCGGATTTCAAAATGGCTTTATCAAGGTAAATATTCAGGGTCGAGGCTGCCCTAAAAATACGATGGAAAAGTCTTTTTTGAAACACAATTATCGAAGTTCGTTATGAGGGGCAACAATCGGATAAAACGGAGATTTACAGCGCTACAGTTTATAGCTGCCGGTTTAAAATCCCCGTCAAGGTAGTCATGTTACTTCGAGTAGAAAACGGAAAACTTGGACGCTCATTGTTATTTTCTACTGATATTAATCTGGATACGGAAAGTATTATTCGATTTTATCGCGCAAGATTTCAAATTGAATTTTTATTTAGAGATGCTAAACAATTTACAGGTTTGACTGATTGCCAATCTACCCAAAAGAGGCTATTTTCACGCATATCAATGCTTCACTAACAACGCTTAACTTATTGAAATTGGAAGATGCAAAGAGAAGAAATAACTTTGGTCAAACAATCATTTCTATTGCTAGTTGGAAACGCCGTAAGTTTAACCAGCACTTAGCAAAATTGATTTTTAAATAAACTCGATTTAAACCTGAGTAATAAAAAAATAGCTCAGATTTACCATGAAATAAGTGATTACGGCGCAATTGTGCTGCAGTAAACTGTCGAAGTATGTAATCTGATGATAAATGAAAACTCTAACTATTCTTCTTCCCAATAGTTTTGTTTATTTTTATTACTTTAAAAATATAAATATCGCAAGGTGATGAGGCGCTGATTAATTTTCTCAGCAGACATATGTAGACCCCATGTTGTAATATACTTCCCAATATAATCCTAGCTTATGAAGCTTTTTAGTCAAATGTGATGTTATGGTTAATATGCAGTGATTATACGTTAATAAGTATGCAGCTTGATGAGGATCTTATGCAGACGTATGGTAGTAACTCACACTAACAAAGGAAGTTTGGGAGCTCCTCTAGAGGTAGTCCTTTACACCCCAAACTTCGGCACACAGCGTCACTGTGCTGCGGTTGCTCCCTTCCGGGCCTGGCCGAGTTCACAAGTTATCATTGCGAAGGAACCCTAGAGTCACCATCGATTTGTCAACTAACTGACAACAGCGGCATTATTGCCTATGCCAGTCAACGGATCAAGCAAAAATATTAATTCTTTTTGCTTGATCGTGTTAACGAACAATAATCAACGGAATGGTAAATTTTGATCACTTTAAAGGCTTAGCAATCCTTGATTATCATTTAGAATTGCTTGTCCTACTCCTCTCACTTTAAGCAAATCATCCACTGAATTAAATTCGCCATTGGCATTTCGATACTGAATAATAGCTTGAGCCTTTGACGCGCCAATACCTTTTAACGTCTGTAATTCTTGCTCTGAAGCAGAATTAATGCGAATCAGCATGGAATAGGATGTTTCGACAGGCGTTGACTGATGGTTATTTGTTTGTTCAGCTGAAATCTGTGGTGCAATAAATAACACGCTTAAACACATTGCTATCAATGGGTATATTTTCATTAGATAATCCTTTATCGATAATTAAAGATACAAAACGTATCATCAAACAAATTAGACCATGATGCGTAAAAGTTCAAAAATAGCGTTTTTTTTAGCACACTTAAAACTCATTAATTGTTTTCAATCCCGTTTGTAAATCTGCAATTAGATCCTCTACAGATTCAAGACCCACTGAAATACGAATAACGAATCTGAAATACCTGCTTCTAATCTTGCTTCAAGAGTATAAGGTGAATGTGTCATAGAGGCGGGATGTTGAATAAGAGATTCGGGATCGCCTAAACTTACTGCAATAAGAAACAGAGATAAACTATTAACAAAGGCAATGGTTTTCTCAAAATTAGCATCAAGTTCAAAAGCAATTACACCTCCAGCCCTTTTCATTTGGCTCCCCATAAATTATGTCCAGCGTTTGATTGTAAATTTGGGAAGTAGACTTTTTTACTTTCAAATGCTGTTCTAACATTTCGGCAATCTTATCTGCATTGTCACAATGCCTTTGCATTCTGACATCAAGGTTTTTATATCCTCGTAAATTAGCCAAGCATCGTGAGGTGAATTACGCCACCGATATCTTTGATGATTGCAAATTTAACCTTATTGATGATTTCTTCTGATCCACAAACAAGCCCTGCAATCACATCACCATGGCCATTGAGATATTTGGTCGCACTGTGCACCACCAAATCAATACCAATAACAGTGGTTTTTGTAAAAGCGGCGTCATAAATGTATTGTCAACGATGCTAATTAAATTATGACGTTTAGCTATTTTTGCGATCATGAAAGATCGTAAACCGCTAAGTGCGGATTAACGGGCGTTTCACAGAAGATGACGCGAGTATTGTCCTTAATTGCAGCTTTAATTTCATTTTCACAAGCAAAATCTACCAAGGAAACGTCTATGCCAAACCGTGGCAGCTGTTCCGTTAATAGCGAAAACGTACAGCCATAAATGGCCTTTGAAGCAAACGATATGTTCACCTTGTTTTATATTCGCAAGAATTGCTGATGAAATAGCAGCCATACCAGAAGCTGTTGCGGCCGCAGCTTCCGCCTTTTCTAAAAGCGCAATTTTACGCTCAAGCTCAAGGGTTGTCGGGTTTCCCAGTCGAGTATAAATAAACCCTGATTCATCACCTGCAAAACGTGCCCCGCCTTGCTCTGCATTTTCAAATATAAAAGTCGCACTTTGATATAAGGGAGAAACTAAGCGCCGAAAGCATCTTTTTCATTACCACCGTGAATAGCGAAGGTTGCATCAGTCCATGATAACTGTGATTTAGAATCCTGTTCTTTACTCATAATCTTCGTTATCTCCATCGTTTAGGAAACGTTAAAATTAAAACGATATAACTAATAGCAACAATAGATTAAAACTGATCTTGTGTATAAATTGAAATGGTATTCATAGATAGAGTAAATTTAATAAATGTAAAAATCATGTTACGTAATGAGTAAAAATAAAACTGTTTTTCGATTGTTCTAATTTAATTTTAGATTTAACGGCTGCTTTGCTTTGAAAGCAAGCGACTTCAATTCAACTAATAATGTTTATAAATATGACTGAGTTTAGGCTTTGTATTATTCGAGAAAGATAAGGGACGACATAATGCCATTGCCTGATATCCAAGCCTTGCAGTTAATAGACCACCACCCATTCCTTGGGCTAATCTTGCTGAGATTTTACTTGCCATTTCCATGGGATAAAAGCTGACTACCAAGATCAATTGCGACCTCAGTTGCGCCCGCATAAATGACGTTATGAACTATTGCACGAATAAGTTTAATGCGGCTCCAATAACCAAGCTCAATGCCATAGCAACAAGCATTTCTCTGAGCATTTTTTGATTTCGCCACAATATTAATGCCATATCTAATACTGCCAAAGGACTAGCAGCAAGTAATAGCGCAGATTCAACACTGTATTGAGTGACTATTTGTTGCGCCTTTTTGTCACAACAAGACAGCACGACATCATCAAAAATTGATAAGATCAGCATCGTTATGTGCCCTCTTTAATCAATTGATGATATTGATCAATCGTATCGTTCAAATTCGCATCATCATTTAATCGTTCAATTAAGCCCTGAATAAATGTATCTGCCTCTCCCTGCTGCATACTTAAACGTAAGCGCTCACCTTGCGCTTGAATGTTTGCCGTTGATTTTAGTAGTATTTAAGCCGCTTAGCTTCTTTCCAAACCAGTCTGCTAGTCCATAACAAAACAAACGTCGTTATTGAGGTATAAAAAGCGAATAACCACGGCGAGGTATGCCAACTGGAAATTAACGCCAAAACAGTTTGAATAACCACTAATGCAAATAGCGAAAATAAGGTTAACCGCGTTAATTTGACCAAGGTTTTGGCTTTGAAGGTTCAATTAAGCTTGCAGAGAACATCCTCAACAATCTCGTTGTCGTAATCCAGATCAATAAAATCTTGTTGTTCAAATTCCCTAGCTTCATCAAGTGTGACTTTTTCTTCCTTTGAACCTAGATTTAATTCGTCTTTGTCATCAAATATTTTTTGCGGCTTTATAGGCTGAGGCTTTTTATTATCATCATTACTGCAATTTATCTCCCAGTAAAATTCCAGTAAATGATCTAATCGAATATGCTGGTAAGTTGATTGGTTTTGCTCAATTGAAGGCGGCTGAAAGGCACAAAAATTAAAGCCTTGGTCTTCCCAAAAATTATCCTTTGGTAATTGGGAAGGCACTTCACCTGGAAATAAGGTCACTTGTTCTCCCGTTTGTAGAAATTGACACCTTTCACCACGTCTATTTTACCTTCATCACTATCAACAACGCCTTGCTTGGTTGCGGTTATTGCACTGATTGCCATTGTTTCAACCTGACACTCTTCAAAAAGCCGCATTTTGCTGGCTTTGTTGCAGCATTTCACTCAGCAAATTAAGCACATTACTTTGTTGATCTCGACTAACATGATCATCTTACTGGCGGCAAAAAACCAATTTATCAATGTTTGGTGCAAATAATCGCTTTAAAATGCCATTTTGACCAAACTTGAAGCTGTCTAAAATATTATTAAGTGCAGTCTTCATATCTTCAAATTGGCTTCGTCCTTTATTAAGTGCGGATAGGCAGTCAACGAGTACAATCTGGCGATCAAACCCTGAAAAATAATGCTGATAAAACGGTTTTATAATTTTACTTGAATACTGCTGATAACGGTGCTTTAACACCTGATAAGCACTATTAGCTGGCGCATTATTAAGATGTTCAAAAAAACGAGGATCAGAAGACAAAATAGGGAAAAACGTCAGTAAAGGCGTTCCTGCAAGTTCACCAGGCAATAGCATTCGTCCCGGTTGCGCCCAATAATAGCCTTGTTTATGGACTAAATCATTGAGCAATAATCGATATAGCTCTGCGATATTTTTAAGTTCGTCTTCGTCCGATGCAAGTTCTAAGTTGAGCGCTTGAATTGCCTTTAAATAATCAGCATAACAAGGAGAACTAGCAAAGGCTTTACAACGTGACGACTGCTGCATACACCATTCATTGTAGCTTTGTTTTAACATGGGTAAATCAAGCAACCACTCTCCAGGATAATCAACAATATCTAAATATAAAATTGCAGTATCCGTCACATGGGAAAGCAGACCTTTACTTGGCCGATATTTTATCGCTAATCTTAGCTCGCTAATATTACTGGTTGATGCAGGCCATTGTGGCGGATTTTGAGATAAAGAGGCCATTGCCCCTTGATAGTCAAAACTGGCAATACTGACATCAGGCTGCATAACACGCTTAATTCCCAATAATCTTTGTTGACGACATACTCGCCATAGCGGAAGCTGCTGATTAGGATTATTAGCCGTCATCTGGTTTACTAAACCTGTCACAAAAGCCGTTTTACCCGCTCCAGCTAATCCTGTTACAGCAAGCTTTAAATGCCGATTTGCGCTTCGCTTAATTAAAAGCTGCGCCTTTTGGGTTAATTTATTAAATGAGTTACCCAATGCGTCCATAAATGATGTCTTTTTAGCCCAATTAGAAGTGATGTATTTCAAAGGTTAAAATCGGTTTTACACTAATATTATCACCGTTTTATAACCTCCTTGAATATATACGTTTTATACCGCAAAAATAGCAGAAAACTAGCTTCTCATGTGTCTTTTTCTGTAACTAAATTCAAAATTATATTGAAATATTAAAACAGATAATGACAAATTTTACACAGTGAGATTTCAAAAAAGCTTGAGTCTAACGAGACTTATAATTCACAAGCAAAGAAAGTTATCCTTTATTCTTAATTTCTTGGGTATAGATTCGAAAATTTGATATCCTTCCGCTCCACCTGTTTATGGAATGGCGCTTAGTCCTTAATCCAAAACAGATAATCTAATCAACTTGATAGAGCCTATGAATCCTTGGATTTTAGCAACCAGACCTCGCACCTTACCTGCGACAATAGGACCACTTTTGGTGGGAAACCTATTAGCATTCCATCTTGAGACATTCAACTTTTTTATTGCGTTAATATCGACTCTATGTGCTGTATTTTTACAAGTTTCAGTAAACCTTGCCAATGATTATTTTGATTATAAAAATGGCATTGATACCGAAGAACGTCTTGGCCCCAAACGCGTAACCCAAAGTGGTTTAATCTCACCAAAAGCGGTTCGTAATGCCATGCTGGGCACGCTATTTATTGCCATTTTTATCGGTATCATATTGGTCTATCACAGTGGCTGGCCCATTGTACTTTTAGCTTTTTTTGCCGTTTTGGGCACGCTGACATACAGTGGAGGCCCCTACCCCGCTTGCATCTCATGGCTTAGGCGAAATTGCAGCCTTTATTTATTTTGGTTTAGTCGCTGTGGTTGGCAGTTATTATATTCAGGCAGATCATGTCAGCATTAGCGCTTGGCTTCTTGGTGCCAGTATCGGTCTTTTTAATGCGGCAATTATGCTAGTCAATAATACGCGAGATATTGCAACGGATACCAAAGCCAATAAAAATACCCTTGCTGTAAAAATCGGAGAAGAAAACAGCCAAGGATTTATATCAAGCCCTTGTGTATCTTCCTTTTGACTGAGCATTGGCGGTTTTTTACTGGGTTTTCTCTCTGGGTACCCGTACTTCTATCTGGATTTGTATTACTCAAAGCAAGAAAGTTAGTCAAGAATTTCGATTATTAACTGGGGCTGCCCTTAATCCATTGTTAGGACAAACGGCGAAACTGACGTTATTTTTTAGCCTGTTATACAGTGCCGGAATTCTTTTAATCTTAACCACTTAACCCTATTTTCATCAGCTTCCTTTCCCAGTGAAATTGACAGTAAACATAAATTAAATCGTTTACTGTCAACTTCATTTATTTCCTTCTATAGAGATAAATGGATCCCTTGAATCAAAGACACAACCGCTGAAATACTGCAAAGAATTAAAATCATGGCTTTGATGGACTTTTTATCTACTTTATTTCGAATCAGGTAAGCAGCATAAACGCCAAGCAAAGGTATCGGTACTAACCAAATTGCACGGGTAAAATCATTAAATGAAAAGTGCCCTGTATAATGAAGTGCAGCAAGAGAATAAGTCCTGTAATCACAAAAATGCTGATAAGTTTGCCCTTAATTTATTTGGTTCTTCATTTTGAAATAATAACGCAACCGGAGGGCCACCAATACCTGTAGCCGTGCCCATAATCCCTGATATCAGACCACCAATGAAAAGGGTTGATGGCGTTGCTCTGACGTTAAATTTTCATATATGCTCAAAAACACAGCGATCAGAATAAAGACACCTACCAAAATGAACATATCGGCTTCAGTCAATAAATTAAAATATATGAGCTAAAAAGGTTCCAGGTAGTCGACCTAAATACGCACAAAGACAAGTCACTTAAACAAAGGTATTTTCGATACTGAAACATCACAATAAGGGACATGATTATTCCCATTACTACAATGACTGTTGGCACTAACTCGGATCTATCCATAGAATTATGGGGCGCTGCAACAACTCCCATACCAAACCCCACCAAGCTTTGAATAAAACAGCCAACGTCAAAGCAAGGGTACAACTAATAAATACAAACAATATCCATAGTTACGCCTGAATAAATACCCAATAGAGTGGTATTCATCCCATCAAATAAAAGCCTTCAAACAAGATTTGAAAGCTTTATGCATTTTTCTTATCAGAACTTGGATTTTACGCCTCAGGGTATGAATACGCTGTATCTATATTGTTCAAACGCTTCAATAATAAAAAGAAATGCTCCGCACTTAGCTGCTCGCAGCCAGATTCAAAGCTTAAAATCTAAAACACAATGTTTCTTTTTAGCGCGACTTAATGAATTGACCTAATCATCATTATTTCAAATTGTTTTTAATTTGATCACATCAAATTAAAACTATCTTATTGTAAATTAGAAAAATAAAATATAAGAATAGAATTGTGAAATAATGAAAAAAAGCTTAAAACAGTAACGCTTGCCTGCCTTTTATCTTTACTACTTCACAAACATTCGCACTCAATGCTCCTGAAGGGGTAAGACCTTGCTGCGCCTTTGGGGTAGATTTAAAAGCCGCCGTCGCTGGCGTGCCAGTTTTCTTTTTTTCCATCGGAAATATGCTAACTACCGAAGAATTAGGTAAACACCATTACAAACGACAACTCACAGGGGGTAATTAAAAGTTTGTTTGGCGGTGGCTCAGAAAAAAATGGCCTCATTTACACTGAAAAGGCGGCGTAATTGATATTGCTCATGTGCGAGACACAGCGGATTATACCTTTTATCTGTATCAACATATTTTACCAAACCTTTGGTAAAGACCATAGCTTACAGCTAGAAGATGAACTTCGAACAAGGGAAATCAAGCTATTAGCTAATAACACAAAGCTAAGCGAAACAGAAAAACAAAAGATAAGCGTAGAACTTGCGGGATTACTTGCTTTTCAACTTGCTCAATGGCATGAAATTGCACAGTGGTATGGACTCACTCAGTAGGAAGTTGGTCTGAAGAAGCATCCGCCTTCTCACCTGAAGATTTATATTCCAATATGTTAGGCGCCAAAATCGCAATGGAAGTGATTAGCGAGTCACCAAATATCAATGTTAAAGGCTTCACCAAAGAATTTGATAAAGCAATGATTGAAAAATTGCAGAATATGAAAGCTGCCGATACCGAAAAAACCGCTGAGGTTATTACCGCACTAGATGGAAATTGGTGGAACAGCAATGAACGTCTTCCAAGTAAATGGGTATTACAGCGCAGAGATTATTGTCTAGCTGAAAACTTAGTACCTAATGGCGTTAAAAACGGTAAAGCATTATCACTCAATACCCATTTATCTCAGTGGGGGGTATTACGATTACAAGCCTCCGATGACGAACATCATTTTTCAATATTACCCACATCACTGACTGACCAAAGCTCCTGGAGTCATAAGGATTTTCAAGCTTTAGCTGATTTTGCCTATCACCACGATAGCCAGCAAAAATAAATGAAAATGTCAGCGTAAGAGAAAATCTAAAAGAAAACAGTTGTAGATAATGACTTACTGCTATTACTTAATATCAAAAAATGCCTTGATGCTTTGCATCTGATCCAAAGCATCTTGGTAACCAAGCTGAATCAATGCCTTGGTGAATGACGCTTCAAACAGCAAGTAAGAAATAACACTTGAATCAGAATGCTTATTAATGCCAATGATTTTTAATAAATATCGAATTGAAACTGGCATTTCAGTATAATAATCAATCGCTAACTGACTAAGATCCTGACTAGGCTTAATAACTAGAGTTTCAATAAAATGAAGATCAAGCTGATTCTGTTGTGCTTTAGGCAGTTGTGCCAGCGTGCTATTTATTCGGTGCAGACGCTCCAAATCACTATTTAGGGTGTCAGAAAAAATGGTATCTAATAATGTCCTGCAACAGTAGCCGTTTTCGGGTGATGTGGCAGTTCTTTGTGAGAATCTTGATGAGGGCTATCAAGATTAATCACCATGATTTTATTCGCGCCAAGATGAATAGGAGCAGATAAAGGCGCAAATTGATGCACAGATCCATCACCGTAATAATTTTGATTAATTTTGACTGATGGAAAAACCATGGGAATAGCAGTGCTTGCCAATAAATGAGCAATTTGCAGCTGAGTAGAATAACCATAACGCCGCTCTCGCTGCCAATTATCTTTGTTATTTGACGTTTGAAAAAGCTCACTGAACTTGCATTGTTATAACATGATGTATCAATATTAATGGCCGTTAAAGCGCCATGATGAATATTTCTATCAATACGTGGTAAATCAATTAAATTCGTTAAAAGCTGCCTTAGCGGATCGTTATTAAATAAGCTTGCCGCATCGGTATTTACTGAATCTTCTTGCAGATTGCGAAATAGCATTTTCAATATATGGGCAGACACTTTTGCAAACGATGCATCATAAACCTTTTGTGTTTGCATCTGATTCCAGACCCATCAAGTTTTTCTTACGCCAAGATGAAAACATGATGCATGGGTTGCTAATGAGGTAGCATTAATAGCACCTGCCGATGTGCCGCTGAGGATTTTAAAAGGAATACCATGATTACGTGGATAGCACTGCACTAATGCCTTTAATACACCAACTTGATAAGCCGCTCTTGCGCCACCGCCACCAAGCACTAATGCAATGGTTTTGCTCAATTATAAACCCTAATATTTTATTTTTATTTACTTAAATTAATGCTCAGTCACAGCAAAAAGCAGCGTTATTGAGCCAATATATACATTATCACCTTATGGTAACTATTCACCCACGAGATCTTGACGTGACATTGATCACCTAATCCATTTCTATCTTTTGGGGTATTCTTTTTCTTCTGGATATAAGCGATCGTCTTTCCCATGAAGAAAAAGCCATTCAAACCTGAAGTAACGGATTTAGAGCAAGCAAGGAAGTTATCGACTAGTAATGGCCCCAATATTTAAGACAGTTCTTAAGAGAGAATAATCTGCTTTAATGTTAATTAACAAAGGAGCAGAACATGAGTAGAAAAGAAAAAACCATTCCCCTGCATTTAAAGCTAAAGTTGCCCTTGCAGCAGCTAAGGGCGATAAAACACTAGCGCAATTATCATCTGAATTTAGCGTACATCAATCTCAAATTGGCAAATGGAAGCAAGCGCTATTAGATAATGCTGCCAGCCTATTTCAAAGCAAACCGATAAGGCCAAATCTACTGAGGTAGATAGCGATAAGCTGCACGCCAAAATCGGTCAGTTGACGATGGAAAATGATTTTTTAGCCAAAGTGCTCGGTCGTTAACAAGAGCACAACGAAAAAATAAAATCGACCATCAGGACAAATTGCCCGTTGTTCATCAGTGTAAAGTGCTGAGTATTAGTCGCTCTAGTGCCTATTATAAAGCTGTTCCCCCTTCTGAAGAGGAACTTAAAATCATGCACCCTTATTGACAAGTAGCATCCGCTACGCGGGGCTAGGTAATATGAAGCTCCTCTGCTACTCTCCTCTCAACTGAGTTCACTGTACGTTCACCGCTATCATTCCTCGCAAAATCAAACAGGTGCTCACCAAAAACAAGCTATTTGCTGCCATGCTTGATGAAGGTTATCTCTTTCGCTATGTAGAAATCGAAAATGCGGCTAAGGTGCTTGCCTGTGGTACAAGCTACATGGGATGTAAACATTACGCATGCAGTAACCACCAATGCACGCATACCAAAGTCATTTGCCAGACCTGTAATTCCCGTTTTTGTCATTCTTGTGGTCAGAAGGCTACTGAGCGCTGGATAAACTACCAGGGTGAGGTGCTACCAGATTGCGAATACCGTCATCTTACCTTTACCATGCCAGATGTATTATGGGAGATATTCAGGCTTAACCGTGATTTACTGAATAAGCTATTTCCCATTGCCGCAAAAGGACTGCTGGATTTTGCAAAGGAGAAAAACCTGATTATCGGATTGTTTGCTGCGCTGCATACCTATGGCCGAAAACTTAACTTTAATCCGCATATTCACCTGTCACTGGCAAAGATTGCACTTAACAAACATAACGATCTGAAAGTCTTTTATTTCCCGTTTAAGGCACTGGTTTCCAGGTGGCGTTACGGAGTAATCAGTTTGCTCAGGAATAATGCTGAAACACTGAAGTTACCAGAAAATTTATCCTATTTAGTGGGTGACTACAGCCGCTGGATTCAGTTCCTTGATAACCAGTATAACCGCTACTGGAATGTGCATATTGCCAAAAATACCACCCACAAAAACCAGACCAAAAACTATATCGGTAGATACCTTAAAAAACCGCCCATTGCCGCGTCACGCCTTAAACATATCTTTGAAGATGATGTGACGTTTGAATACCTTGATCATTACGATGAAAAACGTAAACAGCTTTCATTAACCCAGCGTGAGATGCTGATTAGGCTGCTTAATCAAATCCCTGAGAAGTATTTTAAGATGATCCGTTACTTTGGTTTTTTATCCAACCGATTACGCGGTGCCTTATTGCCGGTAATTTATGAAATACTGGGTCAAAAACTGGCGCTGATTAAACCACTGAGCTTTGCAGCAATGATGAAGCAGATGTTGAGAGTCGATCCTTATCAATGCATTTTGTGTGGCAAAAATATGCTATTCACTATGTTCTCGCCAAGTAAGTCGCTATTTTGTCTGCGTAGAAACATCAAAAAACTGGCGCTACAGCGACCGTTTTGACTGCGGATACAAAACAGATCTGCCTGTAAAGGACTAAAGTGCTGATATTTTATTCAAAACAACCGTTATTAGGTAGAAACAACGATATGTTGGTCTGTGACTGATTAACAAAACTCACTACTGAGAACATCTTGACAGTTAGCTAAAAACTTTCAAATTGCTAACCGTCAGGATTTTAATAATCCTGCCGATATAACCCTTGATGGAACCTATTTGTATCTTCCGTTATTTACTGACAATCAAATAGCTAAATAGATTTATCCTCAATCTTATAATATTTAGGCTAAATTGACGTTGAAGGGAATTACATTCATTTGTCTGAACGAGCATAGCCTGATGATCATGTGCCATCAGGACAACAAAATGTTCTTACCTTCGCGATAACATTAAGCATCATCGAATAAATCAAAAGCTTAAGCATAAACCACGTTTTATTATGGAATTATAAATAAAAGAACATCATAAATAGGGCCATTACTGTTATAAGCTCTGAGCAAACCTTCAAGATTTTCTAGTCTAATTTCACCAGCAGAAGGAACATTATCACCAAGTGTACCTTGTTGAGCATTAACGCTCTCGTTAAAATTGTTAGCATATGATAAAAAGGAAATTGGCGGAGGAAACGACGATGGTTTCATAATCTCAAAAATAAATACGTGATTTATCTAAGAGTGTCACAGTTACAAATAAATCGTTAATAAATAATGTTACGAATAACAAAAACAGAATTCTTGCAATTTACTTCTAATATTCGACTGATTTTCACCCACTTTCTAACACTCGCCAATTTTTCCAAAGTATAACTATTTGTTCATTATGTGATTTAGCATTAATTAATAAAGTATTTAATCAATATCCAGCTATCCTAAATTCTATTTTTATGAAAAAATTCAATAACTAAAAATCAAGTTACAAGGTTATAAAATGAAAATCAGTGCTCGTAATAATTTAAATGGCACCATTAAGCACATTGAAGAAGGCGCGATCAATAACGAAGTGATCATTGAGTTAGCACCTAATGTTGAGATTATCGCTGTGGTAACCAAAAGCTCTTGCGAACGTCTTGGTCTGGTTGTTGGTGGTAAAGCATCCGCTATCGTTAAAGCCAGCAGTGTTATGGTTGGTGTTGAGTAATATTAAATCTAGCTAATCACTTAATATTTTAATTCAATATATTGGGTAATAATGCAAAAAAGCCAGCAATTGCTGGCTTTTTTAATGGATATTAGTTTGAGATCAATATGCTATTTTAAGTTGCATCAGGATAGCTAATATCAGCTTTTTGCTTAAGATTTTCTACCACAGCGACATAATCAGCTTGGGTTAATTGTGAGTTTAAACGCTGCTTAATACTGCTGATATCGCTTTCACTCGCCGCTTTTGCGCTATTCACCTTATCTAACACTACCACGCCATAACCACTGCTTACAGCCACAGTTGCAACTGTCGATGTTTTATTTGGTGCTGGCATTTCAAAGGCTTTATCAACAATGGCAGCATCAACATCCTGTGACGTTCTGCTTAGATTTGCTTGAGCGATTAACTCAAGGGATTTTCCATCATTAATTTCTTTTACCAACAGCTGAGCTTGAGATTTTGCAGATTCATTTGCTTTTTGTTGTTTCAGATTAGCAATAATGCTGTCTTTAACATCAATAAATGGTAACACACCGGCATTTTGATGTTTGTTTACTCGAATAACAACCACATGGTTTGGTGCTAATTCAATCACATCACTGTTCATGCCACTTAGCATTACTTGATCAGAAAACCCCGCTTTTACCAATTCAGGAGTATTTAAATCAGTTGGTGCATCATTGCGAGAGAAAAGCTTGGTCGATTTCACTTTTTGACCAACTGCCTCAGCCGCATCTTGCAGCGAATCAGGCACTTCATAACTCACATCAGCTAATTTCTGCTGTAACTGATAAAACTCATCTAAGGCTACTTTTTCTTGAAGTTGAGCAGTAATCTTGGCTTTCACGTCTAAAAATGGTGACGTGACTGCAGGTTCATCATCAAGTAGCTTAATAATGTGATAACCAAAGTCTGTTTTCACCACCGGCGAAATATCATTTTTAGCCGGAATTGCAAATAAAGCCTTATCAAAGTTTGGCTCCATTACACCCTTTTCAAACCAATCAAGTTTTCCGCCATTTTTAGCGCTAAATTGATCGTTAGAATTTTCTTTCGCTAGCGTCGCAAAATCAGCGCCTTGCTCAAGCTCTTTATGTAGTTTTTCAGCTTTCGCTTTTGCAGCAGCGGGATCATCACCATTATTTATTAAAATGTGAGCTGCTAGGCGTTTCTCAGGTGTCTGATACAGTTCTTTATGCTCATTGTAATAAGCCTGTGCTTCTTTATCTGTGACCACTTTATTTTTTGCGAGATCAGCCACATTAAGCTCAATATAATCAAGACTTACTTTTTCAGGATCCATAAAGTTTGGCTGATTTTTATCATAAAAATCTTGTGCTTCTTTATCAGATACTTGCACATCTTTTAGATAAGGCGCGGAATTAACAATTTTATATTTAATGTCTCTGGTTTGATTTTGTAATTTTGCCAGAAGATTTGCTTCATCATTAAGAACAAATTCAGTGCCAACCAATGCGTTAACTAATTGCTGACGAGTCATGTCTTTACGCATCATGTCACTAAAAGTGACTGGTTGATAATTTAGCTGTCTCATAATTGACTGAAAGCGATCGTTATCAAACCGACCATCAGTTTGAAATGCAGGCTCAGTAAAAATAGCCTGTTTTATCTGTTCATCAGAAACTCGCAAACCCAATTGATTTGCAGCTTGATCGAGCAGTGTTTCAGCAACTAAACGATCTAGCACTGACTTTTTTAAATTAGCAATATAATTATCGTTAGCAGCTAAGGTTGCAAACATATCCCCAAGCTGTTGCTCCATTCGACTGCGCTCATTTTGATAGGCTTGCTCGAACTGGGTTTTTGTAATATCAGTGCCATTAACTGACGCTACTACGGCCTCAGATGGCGTTCCCAAATAACTGCTTACACCTGCAAATGCAAAAGAAAGTATCACAAGAACCAGAATGCCCTTGGCAATCACTCCTTGAGAACCTTCGCGAATCTTCTCTAACATCCGATATCCCGCTTATTGCAATAGTTAAAATAAAAAAGGCGCATTAGCTTAATTAATGCGCCTATCTGTAACAGTTTTCAATGCGTCAAACAGATGATTAATCTATCCACGCTTGCAATGACGCTCAAGCTATAGGTCATTTTATTTCGCAAAAAGCACTGCATTGCAGTGCTTGATATACGAAAGCCTGCTGGCTCGACTGTCGAATTAATTAACAGAATCCTTCAGCGCTTTACCAGCTTTGAAAGCTGGAATATTAGCGGCTGCGATCTTAATCTCTGCGCCAGTTTGTGGATTACGGCCTGTGCGTTCAGCACGCTGACGAACTTCGAAAGTACCGAAACCAACAAGAGAAATCTTATCACCTTCTTTAAGCCCATCTGTTACTGCGGCGATAAAAGAATCCAGTGCACGGCCTGCTGCTGCTTTTGAGATATCCGCACCAGATGCAATTTTCTCGATTAGTTCAGATTTGTTCATGTCATCCCCTTGAATGTGATTTTTCGCGCCGCAGCCAAATCCTTTTCTGGAGCAGCTGGCGAAGCTTTTATAACAAGCTTAATTATAAAGTTCAAGCTTAGTTAGAAAACCCATAAAATAAATTAATCGCGTTCCTAGTAAATGCCGCAAAGGCTTATAATACCTAGGTACCGAGCTGCTAAGGCTACCACAGGTTAGACCCGAGTTAAGCCTTTTTTTTAAATTTTTAGTGAGATAACGCAATTTTAATGCATTATCCTAAGTTTTTGACCACCTCAAAGCCTTCAATTGGTCGTTCTAAGGCCAATCCGAGGACTTCATCCACCCATCTAACCGCATGAATTTCAAGATCAGCAATAACATTTGCAGGAATTTCTTCTAGGTCACGCTCGTTTTCTTTTGGAATTAAAACGCGCTTAATACCGCCTCTGTGAGCCGCAAGTAACTTCTCTTTAAGCCCGCCAATTGGCAAAACTTCACCACGTAAGGTAATTTCACCTGTCATTGCCACATCAGCGCACACAGGATTACCTGTCAGGCTTGAAACTAAAGCAGTACACATTGCCGCACCTGCAGATGGACCATCTTTTGGCGTAGCACCTTCTGGCACGTGAACGTGAATGTCACGCTTTTCGTAGAAATCAGGATTAATGCCTAATTGCTCTGCTCTTGCTCTTACAACGGTTAATGCTGCTTGAATGGACTCTTGCATCACATCACCAAGAGACCCCGTATAAGTGAGCTTACCCTTACCAGCAACTGATGTTGCCTCAATAGTCAATAAGTCACCACCAACTTGTGTCCAAGCAAGGCCTGTCACCTGCCCAATCTGATTTTAGACTCTGCTTTACCATAATCAAATCGCTGCACACCTAAATATTTTTTCAGGTTTTGCTCATCGACGGTCACTTGCTTTAGCTTCTTATCCAATAAAATTTTCTTCACAACTTTACGACAAATTTTGGATAATTCACGTTCTAATGAACGAACACCAGCTTCGCGGGTGTAATAACGAATAATGCCTAAAATTGCGCTATCATCAACGTCAATTTCACTGGATTTTAAGCCATTGCGCTCTACTTGTTTAGGAAGTAAATGCTGCTTGGCAATATTAAGCTTTTCGTCTTCGGTATAACCTGCAAGACGAATAACTTCCATACGATCCAATAACGGGCCTGGAATATCCATTGAGTTTGATGTAGCCACAAACATCACATCGGAAAGATCGTAATCCACTTCCAAGTAATGATCGCTAAAAGTTGAATTCTGCTCAGGATCTAACACTTCAAGCAATGCTGAGGCTGGATCGCCACGCATATCCGAACTCATTTTATCTATTTCATCTAACAAAATAATGGATTTTTAACACCCACTTTTGCCATCTTTTGAATAATCTTACCCGGCATAGAACCAATATAGGTACGACGATGACCACGGATCTCCGCTTCATCTCTCACGCCACCAAGCGCAACACGAACATACTGACGTCCTGTCGCTTTAGCTATTGATTGACCTAATGAAGTTTTACCAACACCTGGAGGTCCAACTAGACATAAGATAGGACCTTTTAGCAGCTTAACTCGGCTTTGCACCGCTAGATATTCTAAAATACGCTCTTTAACTTTCTCTAAACCGTAATGATCAAGATCAAGCACCTCTTGTGCCTTGCCTAAATCACGCTTGATTTTAGACCGTTTCTTCCAAGGTACTGACGTCATCCAATCCACATAACTGCGGACTACGGTGGCTTCCGCTGACATTGGTGACATCATTTTTAATTTGTTTAGCTCAGCTTCAGCCTTACTTTTCGCTTCAGCAGGCATTTCAGCTTCTTCAATCTTCTTAGAAAGTCCTTCAAATTCATCATGAACTTCATCAAGATCGCCAAGCTCTTTTTGAATGGCTTTCATTTGCTCATTCAAATAGTATTCCCGCTGACTTTTTTCCATCTGTTTTTTAACGCGTGTACGAATGCGCTTTTCAACCTGTAATAGATCGATTTCCGCTTCCATCATCGCCATCAGATATTCAAGCCTGTCAGCCACATTCACCATTTCCAGCACTGATTGCTTATCAGCAAGCTTTAATGGCATGTGAGCAGCCATAGTGTCAGCTAGACGCGCGGCTTCATCAATACCAGATAAAGACGTTAAGACTTCTGGTGGAATTTTCTTATTAAGCTTGATATATCCTTCAAACTGACCAATAGCAGTACGAACAAGCACTTCTTCTTCTTTGGTATCCAGCTCTTCTGAAGCTAGATATTCAGCATCAGCAACAAAAAATCGTCTTCTTGAACATAACGCGTAATACGCGCCCGCTGCCCGCCTTCCACTAGGACTTTTACAGTGCCATCTGGTAATTTTAATAGCTGTAAAATGGATGCAACTGTACCAACTTCAAAAATATCATCTACCGTAGGTTCATCTAACTCGGCATCACGCTGCGCCACCAGAATAATTTGTTTATCCTGTGTCATTGCTGTTTCTAGACAACGAATGGATTTATCCCTTCCGACAAATAACGGAATTACCATATGGGGATATACCACTACATCGCGTAGTGGCAGAACGGGGAGTTCGATATGCATTTCACGCTCTAGGGTCATAATTCGATTCCGTTTGAAAAGATAAGAAATTATTACTCAGTATATTGGGGTAAGCAATGTTGTTTCAATCCCAAAAATTAAAAAAGGAGCTGAAACAGCTCCTTTATTTATCATTTTAGTTACAATAGGTTATTTATTGTTCACCTGCTGCTTGAGAATCGTTATTTTCATAAATGAGTAATGGTTCAGATTCACCTTTTACCACTGATTCATCAATAACAACTTTGGCAATATTGTCCTGCGATGGGAGATCGTACATGGTATTAAGCAAAATACCTTCAACGATTGATCTTAATCCTCGAGCACCCGTTTTGCGGGACATCGCCTTGGCTGCAATCGCTTTTAATGCATCATCTCGAAATTCAAGATCGACGTCTTCCATCTCAAACAAAGCGCCAAATTGCTTGGTAATTGCGTTTTTAGGCTCAGATAGAATTTGAAATAGTGCATCTTCATCAAGTTCTTGTAACGTCGCAACCACTGGTAAACGACCAATAAACTCTGGAATTAAACCAAATTTAACTAAATCTTCTGGCTCGACTTCCATTAAGAACTGCGAAACTGTCTTTTTATCTTTTTTCCCCTTCACTTGAGCGCCAAAGCCAATACCAGTACCCGTTTCAACACGCAGCTCAATGACTTTTTCAAGTCCCGCAAATGCGCCGCCACAAACAAACAGTATCTTAGATGTATCTACCTGCAAAAACTCTTGCTGAGGATGCTTACGTCCACCTTGAGGAGGAACCGATGCAACCGTACCTTCAATCAGTTTGAGAAGTGCTTGCTGAACACCTTCACCAGATACGTCACGGGTAATTGATGGATTGTCAGATTTACGACTGATTTTGTCGATTTCATCGATATACACAATACCACGCTGCGCCTTTTCAACATCATAGTCACATTTTTGCAGTAACTTCTGAATAATGTTTTCAACGTCTTCACCCACATAACCAGCTTCAGTTAATGTGGTCGCATCAGCCATAGTAAAAGGCACATTTAGAAAACGCGCTAAGGTTTCAGCCAATAGTGTTTTACCACTACCGGTTGGACCGATTAAAAGAATGTTACTTTTACCAAGCTCAATACCGTCTTTGGGTGTAGCATTTTTGAGACGCTTATAGTGATTATATACGGCAACAGAAAGCACTTTTTTAGCTTGATCTTGCCCAATCACATAATCGTCTAGGTGTGATCTTAACTCGTGGGGCGTTGGTAACTTTTCCTGATCGCGCTTTGGCGAAATTTCTTTTATCTCTTCACGAATAATATCGTTACATAACTCAACGCATTCATCACACACGTAAACAGAAGGCCCAGCAATCAATTTACGGACTTCATGCTGACTCTTTCCACAAAAAGAGCAGTACAGAAGTTTTCCACTATCACCGTTACTTTTATTATCACTCATTGTTCTACCTCATCGACAGCCTGCTCTGTACTGCCTCTTTAATTTACCGTTCCAACCACATCTGCGTACTGCTATAGGTTAGAGAAACTTAAAAGAGAATAACTCAGTTAAAAGCAAAAATCAGCCACGTTTTGTGAGCACTGAATCTACCAAACCGTATTCCATTGCTTGAGTTGCACTCATGAAATTATCGCGATCGGTATCTTTTTCAATTATTTCTAATGGTTGACCTGTATGTTCGGCCAACATTTCGTTTAATTTTTGCTTAATGCCTAATATTTCTTGCGCATGAATAGCGATATCTGAGGCTTGGCCCTGAAAGCCACCTAAAGGCTGATGGATCATTACTCGAGAATTTGGCAAGCAATGACGTTTACCTTTCTCTCCACCAGCAAGCAAAAAGGCACCCATACTAGCAGCTTGACCAATACAAACTGTGCTAATGCTAGGCTTGATAAATTGCATGGTGTCATAAATCGCCATACCCGCGGTTACACTACCGCCTGGTGAGTTGATATAAAGGTAAATATCTTTATCTGGGCTTTCTGATTCCAAGAACAATAATTGGGCTACGATAAGATTAGCCATATGTTCTTCAACTTGACCCACCAAAAAAATCACTCGCTCTTTTAATAACCGTGAGTAAATATCGTACGAACGTTCACCCTTAGCGGTTTGTTCAACAACCATAGGTACAAGCGTATTTAGTACTGATTCAGGCGCGTTTTGCATTATTCCTTTCCCTAAATAAAAATTATTACTCTTTTATGTATACCTACATCACCTGAAAAACAAGCAGCAAAAACAAACAAGTAAAATAGGTATCGACTATATTAAATCAATATTCTCAACTCTGCTCAGGACAAAATAATCTCATCCCTAATCCAACAGCTAGCGTAAGAATAATATGAGTAGAGCCATAATTGATAGAATGAATTCATAAACTAACAAATATAAAAAATGGCTCGTACGGAATAACCCTTTACGAACCATTATATGTGGCGATTAGCCAAACAAGTCAAGCAACACTTATGCGTTAGCTCGAGCCTTGTTCATAAATTCTTCAAAAGCAACTTCTTTTTCAGTTACCTTAGCGCCAGCAAGTAATGTATCAACGGCTTGTTCTTCTAATGCAAGATTACGCACGTTTTGCAACATTTCTTGATTGTTCTTGTAATATGCAATCACTTCAGATGGATCTTCGTAAGCAGAAGCCATAGAAGCAATCAGTGCATCAACACGAGTATCATCAGCTTCTAACTTGTTAGACTTGATTACTTCACCTAACAATAAACCCACTTTAACACGGCGTTCTGCTTGCTCTTTGAACAAATCAGCTGGTAATTCAGGCATTGAAGGCGCGTCCTTACCAAAACGCTGCATTGCTTGCTTACGCAATACGTCGATTTCAGAGTCGATCAATGCTTTTGGTAAATCCAATTCATTGTTTGCCACTAAACCAGCAATCACTTGCTCTTTAATGTTTGCTTTCAGTGCTTGCTCAAGTTCGCGGTTCATGTTTTTGCGAATCTCAGCTTTAAGACCTTCAACACCACCATCAGCAATACCGAACTTAGCAGCAAATTCATCAGTAACTTCAGGTAATTTTGGTGCTAAAACTTCTTTTAAAGTAATCGCAAACTTAGCTAATTTACCTTTTAAGTTTTCAGCGTGATACTCTTCTGGGAAAGTTACGTCGATATCAAAAACGTCGCCAACTTTATGACCTAAAATACCAGATTCAAAACCTGGAATCATACGGTCAGCGCCCATTTCTAGTTCGAAATCTTCAGCTTTGCCGCCGTCAAACTCTTCACCATCAATGCTGCCAACAAAGTCAATTTTCACTTTATCGCTATCGGCAACTTCACGCTCAACAGCCTCATATTCAGCGTGCTGCTTGCGTAAAGTTTCAATCATTGCACCAACATCAGCGTCTTTTACTTCACCAAGTGGCTTTTCAACTTCAATAGTATCTAAACCTGTTAGCTCAATTTCAGGGTAAACTTCAAACGTTGCCACGAATTCAAAAGCATCCGTAGTTGTTTCACCTGGAGTAAAAGTCGGTGCACCAGCTGGATTAATTTTTTCAGCAATCACAGCTTCAATGAAATTACGCTGCATCACTTCGCCAGTAACTTCTTGACGAATAGCACTGCCATAACGCTTTTTAATTACGTTTACAGGCACTTTGCCAGGGCGGAAACCAGGCAAACGAGCGCGCTTGGCTTCTTGTTTTAAGCTGTCATTTACCTGCTTCTCGATTTGATCAGCTGGTACAGAAATTGTCAGGCGACGCTCTAGGCCTTGAGTTGTTTCTACAGAAACTTGCATTATTTTACCTCGAAATATGTCTAACGTCCTTTGCAATAGTCGAATAGTTCAACTATTTCAGGTATTCGTCTCTTGATTTAACGTTTTGCTTGAATGCCTTCAAAACGATGATGAATTAGGGCACTTGTCGCTCGAAATTTTATACCACCTATACAGACAAACGCCTAAGCTAATCGCTCAAGGCTCCGCTGCATTCATTGATATATCAAGATGCGACATTATAGCCAGCGTTTATTTAAGAGTCGAGCTCTGCGCTTTATTCGAATAATTTTAGCTACAAAAAAAGCGACCCAAGGCCGCTTTTTCTTTATTTAATGTGATTTTCACATCAAATATAACATAATGGGGTGGCTGATGGGGCTCGAACCCACGACAACTGGAATCACAATCCAGGACTCTACCAACTGAGCTACAGCCACCATAATGCTGTATTTGAGAAAAAATCGATATTAAAAAGCTACAAACCAAAATTTGCTAAGCGAATGCTCTCGCTTTTACTTAAATCGTTCACTCTCAAAGTGGTGCGGATGTTAATATCAAAAAATATAGCCGTCAAGGATATCATTACATTTACTTGTCCATATTCACACAAGCGTTCAAACAATCATCAATGCAAGCTATCATTTGCATTTAATAACAACTACATCTCATTGCTTATTTTTAGTCTCATTATGAGAAGTCACCAAACTCGTTTTTGTTTCGTCGGCTGAGCTATTGTTTAAACTGTTTAAAGTAAACGAAGGTGATTTTTCTGATATTTGAATTTCAGTCAAACGTTTATCTTGCGGATACAAGAATTCTGTTTTGCTCAATAATGCTTTGCTTGCTCATTCTTTCCAAGTTTTTCCAGCGCATAAATCCAGTTAATGTAAATATTCGCCCTTGGCGTGAGCTGCACCATTTTTTCAGCCCATGAAATATAACTAGCGATTTCCTTTTTATCATTGCTATAAAGTGCACTTTGCAATCGAAACTGCATAACATCAAACTCTAATCTTGTTATCCAACTCATTGGATTTATGACTTTTAACAGTGGCGTTAAATCCTTAGGATTAGATCCTTGGTATTGAACCAATAAATTGGTGGTTTGCAAGGTTGTGACCATATAAAAAGACGTCACCAAGGGGATTAATAACGCAAAGGTACGAAAGAAAAAAGTGTAATTAAAATCAAATGTACTGCGTTTTGAAGCGCTTTCAAACATATACCAAATGAGCAATATAAAAAATAAACCAATGACTCACTGAATGATAAAAAGGATATTCAGTTTGGGTATGCAATAAAATAGGGAATAACAAGCCTACAAAAGCTAAACCTTGCATAAATGACGCTTTAAAAATTTGACTTAAAACGCCCCATGCCATCAATGCAATCCCCAGCAATGGAATGATACCACCTTCAATCACCCACAATAATAATTCATTATGGGGATGATCAAGATTTTCAGGTGAACCGAGTAAAGCTTGTCCCTCTTTCATTGCTAATGCGTAAGAGTGTAAATAGTTATACTCAAAACTGCCATAACCCCAGCCCAACCAAGGCTTTTGGAGCATCATAGCAAGACTGTGCTGATAAATAGGGATTCTAGCACCAGGATTTGTAAGCTCGGCAGAATCACGCGCGACTACCGTTGCGAACTCAAGCGTGATTTGACCTAACGCTAAACCCAAAATAAAGAGCCCCAGCCATATAAAAACGGACTTTAAGGAACCATTATTTTTTTGCTTTTCAATAACCCAAGGCAAAACCAGTAATGGCGCAACAATAAGTGCAATATAACCAGTACGCGATAACAATAAAACCACGGGAATCGTTACCACAAAAGCAACCAGATAACAGACCGTTTGCTGAATTTTAGTCTTAGATAAGCATAATAAATACAAAGATAAAGCAATTCCGGTTACCAGAAATGAAGCACTCACATTGGGCTGCTGAAAAATACCATAGGGACGATTAGCAAGTTTGGCATATCCCATAACGTTTTTAACTGGCAAAAGGTAGTATTGCACCAAACTAAAACTGGCTTCGATAAAAACCGCAGCTAAGATTAAAAACAATAAACTCACTTGCTGTTTCGATGAAAACTGCATTTGTTGAAGCGCAAAGAAAAGTAAAAATCCGCCAAATAGCCCAAGCAACCTTGAATAACTTTGCCCAACTAAATTTGACTCGCCATAAAACACGGGAATCAGCATGATAATAACAGCGATTAAAAATATTATGGTAAGGCGGTTATAACTGATTTTTCGCTGCAGTGTGATTTGCCATAAGCCGACACCAATCAAAATTGATATAAAAGTCCAACCTACGGGATTAATTGGTAACTCAAGACCCGAACCACCTAAGTTTTGCTGAAAATAGTGCATTCCAAGCAAAGTGTATAAAGCGACAACAAACAAAAAATACGTTGTTGATTAAATATTTGCACCATCCGTACAACCTTAGATCAGCACTGAATCGAAATAGGGCGCAATGGTATAATAATTAAGAAGTATAAAAAAAGGAGGTTTTTAACAAACTATTCATCATGCAGAAAAATTTCTTACAATAAAGCGTCATTGTAACCAGTCAATTCCATATAACCTTTACCCTTGTGACTCCCCGTAAAAGTGACTGGCCCCTCCCAATATTTTATGGATAAATCCATTAGCGCATCAGTATTAATCGCAGATACTTGAAGATCGATTTGTTTACTTGGAATTTGAATTCGCCACTCGATAGGATATTGAGTATTTCTGATTTGATGAAACTCAATGGGCTTAATATTAATTTTATTGCCATCAATGGCTGAACTAGTGCCATCAGCGTACATTAAATTTGCAGTATAAAAATATTGGTCGCTATTGTGAATATTAGCCTCCCTTAATTGAAACAACATTAAGGTCGTATTTTTATCAAGCCTTAAAGCAAACCAATCCCACCCCTTCTGAGAGTTTTTAAGAAATTGACTACTCCACTCACGATCAAGCCATGCCATTCCTGACACTTTTTGCTTTTTGCCATTGATATTAATCATACCGTTCACATCAATAAAAGGCTGACTGTAATAATAAGAAGCAACGCTGCCATCTCTTACTTTGGTGCTGTAACCTTTGTCACCTTGTGCATAAAATGGATGAGAGCTATCAAGTTTAAGCTGATAACTGAAATATTCTTCTGAAGTGATTTTGTCGAAACTTTATCACTCAAATCACTGTTATTTAATTTCGAAGGCTTAACATGAGAAGAAAAAACTGACAAAGTGGCGGGAAACATGTGTTCCGTTGTTGATTGCCATTGCCAATCATTCAAATACACAGAAAAAGGATTGGCTGTCACTCCTGCAAATTTCGCATGATCACGAGACCACTTCTCATCACTTAAATGAAAATATTCTCCTGTTATCCCACTATGCGCAAAATAAAGCTGCTTTGTTTGCCATGCATTATCAAAATCACTTTCATTAGGCGATAAAGCAACGCGAAATTGCGTCCACTGCAGCCCAATATCATCACCATTTTCAGTGGTTAAATTAGCCGTCAGATACCACCATTCCAATCGATAATTCCCATGGGGTAAATGATCTTTAGGAAATTGAAAGACCTGTCCTTTCTCTACTTTGGCATAAGCTTCAATCTTTGACTCTTGAGATTGGAACGAATTCATCTTATGACTCATTCCAATCTTATTATGTTCAAAATTAGTTTCAGTACTGCCCCTACCATCAGTTCCATAAAGCGAATTTTTATTAAGGGTGTCATTACAACCAAATAAGATAATTAAGCTAAATAGCACTAACATCAGACGATTCATAGCACTTCCCTTTGCAAGCTATTAATAACAGGACGCTTGGCTTGTCTAAATAATGGATAAATTAGCGCTAAAAATGCGGCCATAATCGCAACTAATCCTGCTTTAATAAAAATGTGCCAAGGCCAGATAGTTTCTAGCGTCCAACCAAAGGAATTTAAAATGGTTTATGGGTTAAAATCCAGCCCATAAAAGCGCCAAAAGGCATAGCCACCAGTAAAACAATCAAAACTAAAACTAGCATCTGAATATTGATCAATAGAAACAAAGCGGGCTTTGAAACCCCTAGCGCATAAAGTCTTGCAATGTTTGTTTGGCGACTTTGAATAATCATCATATAAGCACTAAAAGACCAACTGCAGCGACTAAAAGCGTTAAATGTCCCATCACTCCAGTAATTGCAAAGTCCGGCTTAAACTGTTAATTGCACTTTTTTTTATTTCTCTGGCTCGATAAATGTTTTGATCTGTGAGGTTTGCTTGTTCCATTAAACGATTTTCAAGGCTGCTAATGTCCCCTTGGTAGATAACCGCTAAATTACGAGCCGAATGAGGTAAACCCAATTGATGCCAGAGCTTTTCAGAAATCATCACTTCACCATAAGGATTGCCATAATCAAAATAAATAGCAGAAACTTTGACGCCATCAGGAAACACATTTTTAAGGGCAGAGATAATGACTTTATCACCAAGTTTAAGGTTATTTTTATAAGCCATCGGTTCACTTATAAAAACAGAATTGCCCTTATAGAAACTGGATAAATACTCCAAAGCTTTATTCTTAAACATGGTACTTTCAACAGCACAAGGTTATCCCTGCTAATAGACTGATGGTTTGCGAAAGTTTATTAAGAGGAAAATAGCGGCTTGTGTTCCCACTGATGATTGATTTTTAAAACATTTTCATCTGCTTTTAAAACGGCATCAATCTCATCCAAATTTGATTGATTAGGCCGAATATAAAGATCGCCATCAAGCACCACATCAAGCCATTTCACCAGCGTTTGATTAAAACTTGCCGTTAGAGTATCATGGCAAGATTGCTGCTTAGTGCAATAAAAGTGCCATCATGGCAAGTGATAAAGGCGTTATTAACTCACGGCTATCAGCTATCAAATAACGAAATAAAGTATGCCTCGAACACTGCTGACACAAACTAAGACTGAGCTTTAGTAACATAGGTACTAACAAAGTCACAAAGAGCACCAACAAACCTGTAAATGCCATGGTAGTTTGAATTTGAGTAGTACTAAAAATCATAAAAATAGATAAATTCGCTCCTAACAGACCAAGCATAAAGAGCCTGTTTTGATTTTTATTATCAAAGGATTGCTGACCAATTTGCGTACTATTTGTGAAAGGGGTTGCTTAACTAAAGTGCGATAAAGAGGAATACAGGCAAGTAAGCTCACCGCCATGGTCATGACTAACGCTTCCATCAACCAAGCTAGTTGCCAACCGGTAGCAAAAATACGCGCCAAATATAATTGCTCTAATGTCACTTGCACACAAAGGCATTAACCACTGCTCAATTGCATACCAAAGAAAAACCAAGCAAGGTGCCAATATGCACCAAAAGACCAAGCTCTATCAGTAAAGCCGTCATTAAAAATCGACGACTAACGCCAAACTGCATTAATTTGATCAGTATTTTTGTCTTTTAATCAGGCTGTAGCGCACACCGTTATAGGCAATAAATAGCCCAACTAAATAAGCCAACATTGAAATAGCTTCGAGGTTTAAATGAAAGCTTTGCGTCAAAGAGGTTAGCTCAGCACCATTATCCGATTTTTGCAGTGATTATTATCAATGATTAAATTTGCGATTTGATTTGAGCGTTTAATTGATCAAAATGCGCAAAAAAGCGATATAACTGAGTTTTTCTGGCTGATCTAATAATATTTGAGCCGCCGAAATATCCATCAATAGATACTGACCAAGCCTGTTGTCGTTTAAAACGATACATCAAATTTCGGCTATTCAGATAAATAACATCCTCAATCGCTAATTTTTGTTGGTAAGCCTTACTCATAATCACTAGCGGCTCACCTGCTAATAGTCTCCCTAAAGGCAACTGGTGATAATTTTTAAATTTTGATCCGTTTCTTGCGTATGCTTAATTGCAGTAAAAGCGGCAACTAAATCACTTCCTTGAATTTTTAATGGTTTTTTATTTTGATCATAAGCAATGCCAGAAAGGACAGCCAAAGCATCGATGCCATGCTGTCTTAATTTAAAAATACTGCGTTTCATTAAGGTATTTATGCCCTTCAGCAGGAACCAAACTTGCCGTTGCTGGCACACTTAAAAGCTCAGACGTTTGCTGATAACTATCTCGTGCATTTTCATTAGTGATTTTTATGCCGGTAAAAAGCGATACCGCCAGTGCGATGCCTAATAAAATGGCACCCGCTTGAAAGGGATGATATCGATAATGAGCTAAAAAAATCCTTAATGACAAAATAAGCTGATGCTTTGCCGCATTCATGCTAGGCACCAACTTTGTGTGAGTGAACCTTCAGTTAGGGTTCCTTGCTGCAATTGCCAGCGCTTATTCATAAACCGAGCACATTCTTCAGCGTGAGTTACCAGCAATACGCAGGTATTTGCCTCTTGTGCTAACTCACAAGCAGCGCCATAACTTTAAGACCCGCTTCACTGTCTAAACTTCCCGTTGGCTCATCAGCTAGTAACAGCGCAGGTCTATGGACAAGCGCTCTCGCAATGGCAAACTCTTTGTTGCTGTCCACCAGAAAGTTTTCTACATTGCGATTTTAAGATCTGTAATTGCAGTTTATCGACTAAGTAATCACACAACGGCGACCAAGATTGATTTAATAACCCTAAAGGAAATTCGATGTTAGCTTTGACGTTAAGCGAAGAGAAAAGATTATACTGCTGAAAATCACGCCAAGCTGAGTACGACGAAAAAAGCTCCATTCTTTATCTCGCCAATTTTTGAGTGCGATTTCCATAGATAAATATCGCCTTGGCTTTGAAAATCAAACCCAGCTAAAAGATTAAGCAGCGTACTTTTCGCTTCCGCTTGGACCTGTGAGAGCAACGGTATCGTTGAATGCAGAATGAGGTTGATATTATTTAGCACTTGATGATTAAGCTCACCATCATTGAATGTTTGTGTACATGCTTAAATTCAGCAATTATTTTGCCATATTCAAATCCTTTTGCATTATAGTAACCAAGCTAATCATTAACTAAAAATACTCAATTTATATAATTAGTGTAGCGTATTTTCTCCTTCTATATTTATCATATCTATGCGAATAGCATCCTGTGACTAAAAATACTCACGCTGTTTCAAGGGCTATTTACAAGCCAATTATTCAAGCGTATTGTATAAAAAAGTAAACAAGGATGATTAAAATTTGCTTAAGCTAAATTGCGACATGGGTGGAAAGTTTTGGAAGATGGAAAATGGGACTCGATAGTGAAATCATGCCCCATATTGATATTGCTAATATTGCCTGCGGTTTCACGCATCAGATCCCAATATCATGGCAAATAACAATTAACTAGCAATTGAGCATCAAGTTCAAATTAGTGCTCACCAGCCTATGCAGACAAAACAAGGCTTTGGACGTCGACACATTCCCCACAGCATTGAAGAAATTAAGCATCTGATTACCTACCAAATTGGTGCGTTACAATCACTTTGTCAGCTTTATGGTGGGACGCTTGATTATATAAAGCCCATGGCGCCCTTTACCATGGCATGATGAATGACATTGATATTTCGAAGCAATGTGAATACCATACATCAGCTGAATAAAAAACATTCACTTATTGTTTTAGCTAATGCCAACTCATTCAAATATAAAAAAATTGCCGATAAGTACCAAGTTCCATTGCTATATGAAGCTTTGCCGATAGAGCTTATCAAAGTGATGGCAATCTTGTTCCTCGTTCACATGATAATGCCGTATTGACTGACGAAACAAAATTCTTAATCATGTTAAACAATTAACTAAAGGGTTTATTACCAGTCAGAATGGTGAACAGATCAAAGTTAAAGCCAATACGATATGCGTTCATGGTGATAATTATCTGCAGTCGCTTTAATTCAATCCATTGCCAAAGCCATAAAAAATGCAATTTAAAATTAAGCCCATCCAGAAACAAATCTTATCATTTATTTCGGTACTGAAATCGATACCCATTTAGCCGTTAACATTGGCAATATTAGCAACAACATTAGACAAAGCATTACAACCAAAGTTAATTGAGGTGATCCCCAGCTACACCTCAATTATGATTGAGTTTTAATCCCTTGGCTACTTCTTTTGATGAACTTACAGCAAAACTAACCCTCTTTATAAAAACACATTCAACCCCATCAAATACAAATGCCAAAACAATACCCTACCAACCTATTACGATCTTGAAGTTGGTCCTGATTTAAAACCATTTCTGACATGACAAATCTCAGTATCAATGAAATTATCAAGATACACAGCCAAACCATTTATACGGTTTGCGCCATTGGCTTTGCTCCAGGCTTTGCTTTTTTAGGTAAAGTTGATAATAAAATTGCGATAAACGTCATAGCAAGCCAAGACCGCTTATACCTTTAGGTAGTGTTGGAATTGCTAATCAACAAACCGCCGTATACCCAAGTGATTCATCTGCTGGATGGCAAATTATTGGTAACTGTCCAATCTCTTTGTATACGCCTAACGCCACATCAATAACGCCTTTTAGTGTTGGAATATAAGTTAAATTTGAACCTATTGAGAAAGCCATCTATTTAAGAATTGGAGGTTCTATTTGCAAGAATTGGAAGTAACAAACAAAGGCTTTTTATGTTTGATTCAAGATAGAGGACGTTTTGGTGTGGATATTCTGGTTTAAGTCAGGGAGGCGCGCTGCTGGATCTTCACAGTTTCTATTGGGCAAACAAGCTTTACATAATTCACCCACAGATAGCCTTATTGAAATAACCATAGGAGGTGCTAGCTTTACCGCATTAACGAATTTGACATTAGCAATCACTGGCGCTGAGATGTCTGCCAAAATCGATAATAGCCTCATTCGCAACTGGCAGAGCTTTCATTTGCCAAAAGGTCAAACGCTTTCATTTTGATTATGCCAAAAATGGTTTACGTTCTTATCTTGCCGTAAAAAATGGCTTTAACACTCCCCCCATTTTTAATAGCCAATCAACAGTGACACGCAATCAATAGGCGGCATAGCAAAGAAAGGAAATCATTTGGCACAGGGATACCATTAAATAACAGCGATATCATTCCAATAAATCCGAATAACGAAAATAACCAAAACCTAATCAGTCATAATCAAGTCCCTATCCGTTTTCAAAAACAATATCAAAATCATATCAAGCTTGATGTCATAGAATCATATCAATCAGCGTTGTTTACTAAACAATCAAAAACAGGTTTTACCAAAATAGATATAAAGTGAATTCGCAAAGCGATCGCATGGGAATTTGTCTTAGCGGAGAACCCAATTAGACATAAATTAAAGGACATTATATCTGAGGGAAATAGCAGCAGGCTCAGTGCAAATTCCACCGAATGGACAACCCATCATTTTACTTAACGACAGACAAACCCTTGGCGGTTATCCAAAAATCGGATGCATAGTCGATTAAGCCAAATAAATTAGCCCAAGCACGTCCAAATGACACGGTGAATTTATCCCTATTTCGCTTCAAGCGGCAACGGCTCAGTGGCTGGAATTTTTGAATTTTTTTAATTGAGTGGTGCGCCCGGCAGGATTCGAACCTGCGACCACCCGCTTAGAAGGCGGGTGCTCTATCCAACTGAGCTACGGGCGCTTTATTTGAAAAAGTATACTCATAATCAAACTCATTAAAAAGAAAAATTTAATTTTTGATAATAAAAATACTTTGTGAAACCATTAAATGCTAAAAGCATAACACTTAATAAAATATTGGTCGGTGATAGAGGATTCGAACCTCTGACCCTCTGGTCCCAAACCAGATGCGCTACCGGGCTGCGCTAATCACCGACTGTAACCAATGAGAACCACATCATCAGAACGGAGCGCATGTTATCCCTTCACTGTATATGCGTCAATAAATTTTTGGCTTATGGCTTTCAATCGAATAATAATAAGCAAAAATCATAACAAACTTGCTTATTTCGCCTTTTTTTCGATTGGGTATAAATATCTTCACGCCTAGCTCTTTATTGGAATAAGCCCATGACACTGAAATTTGTGGCTGCTAAGATATAGCGCGACTTTATATTCACCTTTTACATTCACTTAAGGACATAGCGGATCATATGACGGCTAAAATCATTGATGGCAAAGCTATGCTCAATCCATTCGAACTCAAATCAAGAAAAGTGTCAATTTACGCAAAAGTTCTGGATTACGTGTACCAGGGCTGGCAGTCATTTTGGTTGGTGCAGATCCAGCATCCCAAATCTATGTCCACAACAAAAGAAAAGCCTGTGAAGAAGTGGGAATTTATTCTTGCTCTCACGATTTAAATGAAATACGTCAGAAGCTGATTTACTGACGTTAATTGACCAATGTAACCAAAATCCAGACATTGATGGTATTTTAGTGCAATTGCCACTTCCTGGATCATATTAATGATGCTAACGTCATTGAACGAATTAATCCTGAAAAGATGTCGATGGCTTTCATCCCTATAATGTGGGCCGTTTAGCACAACGAATTCCATTATTACGACCATGTACACCAATGGGTATTATGGAATTAATTAAATTTACAGGGGTTGATACCTATGGATTAGACGCTGTTATTGTTGGTGCATCTAATATCGTTGGCAGACCCATGTCGATGGAATTATTGCTCGCTGGCTGCACACAACCGTATGCCATAAGTTTTACAAAAAACCTTGAGCAAAAAGTGAGGCAAGCAGATCTTCTGGTCGTGGCGGTTGGCATTCCAAATCTGATCCCTGGTGACTGGATTAACCTGGCGCCATTGTTATTGATGTAGGTATTAATCGTCTCGAAACTGGCAAACTTGTTGGCGATGTTGATTTTAAGTCTGCCTGTACAATGCTAGCTTATTACACCCGTTCCAGGTGGGTGTAGGCCCTATGACCATTGCTTGTCTATTGCAAATAGCCCTTGATGCCGCGAAAAAAATAACGGCTCTGATGCAATTATTTCAAGTGGCAATGGATCAAATAGTGCTTTACAAAGGCAAGTAAAAGACTACTAAATTCAATTGAAGACAAAAACGTGCATTCAATAACTAAATGGAGTGCATGAGCTTACAACAAGCTAACAAGGATTGTTTGGCTTTTTTTACTCTACTATCTTTAATAGCTATTCCGTCAGCTTTAAAAAATGTTTCTTGTTATACCTTTATATGGGTATGTTAACCGGCTAAATTACATATGGGCATTAACTGCTATGCGACCAAAAACCAAATCGCATACTCTTTTAAAGCGTTTTTTATAACCATTGCTCAATCTTTAATTATCACAAAATTGTACAATGGCTAAATCATGACATTTGAAGTCAAGGATCCATAAGATGAGATCCTTACTTGCACTGATTATTTTGTTATTTTTGTTCGCTTGTAATATCACACCATCAACAAAAATAACTCAGGCTGAACGGGATAAACAGATTAGGCATGTGAAAAAACGCTTCTTCAATATATTCAATTTAGATATTTTGGTCCCGCCAATAAATATGGGGATCTATTTACAACAGATGCGACGTTTATCGTGCCGAAGTTAAGAATAGACCTGAAATATCGATCTCAGATAGAAGCCAGATTGACATAAAACATTAGTTAACAATAAACAATCCATATGATCACAGTATGGATGTTTGAATCCTTAAATAATAATGACTTAATTAGTCACTCTCACTTTTTATTATATTTAACCCCAAAAGATCAAACGATCCCTAAAACAAAAATATTCAATGGCAGATATGAAGACAACTTAAAGATTATCCATAGTAAGTGCTACATTAAAAATAGAACTGTTTATATCGACTCGATTGGATAACATCCGACATTCCGCACCTGTATTAGGAATATATTTGTTGGCAGTCTAAACCCCAAGATATTAATGATGATTCTCTGTCGCTCATCGATATTTTGAATCACCGGTTTCAGTGTCAGTTGTAATTCATATATCCTTCAAAACAGCAAGAACCCATCTTGCTGTTGGGCGTTGGTAAGGCTTCTTTTTTGTGTCTGGGTAATACTCGCTGTTTCTCTTTCTCAAGCGTGCCTAATTTGATATTCCAGCGCAGCATAAATCATCAACACACACGTCATACCATCAATAATGCCGCTATCCTCTCCGGTTTTTTCAAGAATATGAGGAAGTTAGAACTCAGGACTTTTCAGAAATCGAAAACCACGCTCCACACTCTGCTGGGATTTATAGATAATTATAATTCGGTCATCATCTCCAGCTTATCTGACAGGTTATAGTGCTGATAATAAATATGCCCAGCTCATCGTTAAGTTTTTTCACATGCTCAAGAGATGTCGCGATATGCCCTTTAAGATAATACGTATAGCTATCAGGTTTCGGCCCTTTTTAGGCCTGCCTTTTCCTTATAACAGCCTGACAATCATAGCCTGTCATCGATAATTCAGTCAGCTTTAACTGTCTTTTTCAAAAAACGCTCAAGTGCCTTTTGTGCATCAACGTTACAGGCAAATCCTTGCTGGCACAGTGTTTGAAATGCCTTGTATTCCTTTTGTGTGCTTTGGAGTAAGCGTTTATTTAGGGTTTCAATTCTTTTTGTTTGCTTTTTCACTGCCTAGCACTAGCCATTTTTGAGGTACATCGGCATGTTCATTACAGCTCCAATAGCCACTATAGCCATTTTTCTATGTTCTAACTGTATTATAATCTCTTACTTGCGCAAATTGACTAATACAGGCTTTTTGGCAGCTCTTAATGTTGCAGGAACCCGTGTAACAAATAGCTGTTTTGTTGTTGGTGTAGCGGCCTGTAAACTTTGGCGGTGTATATAGTGCGTTGGCCATCACCGGACAACATAGCGACTTTGTTGAGCGGCTTTAAGACAACGAATATGATGTTTAGTCCCTTCAGCAAATGCTTTACCATCATTGGTGTGCCACTCAGTGCCTGCATATAAACTGGAATACCTGCGCGATTTTCACAAATGAGTTCAAGCACTACTGATTTAATCAGGTCGGTGATCACGGCTATAGCCTTAACCAAGGAATATGCTCGGTATCATCATCTTCTGCAAATTCATATTTACCATCAACATGAAAACGTGTGATATCAATATGAATTGCATCACTTTTCAGCTTTAAATGTTGGATGACCTTGGCACTTAAATGTGATAAGTGCTGTGATACGACCCTTCATCGTAAACAGCAACCATGCGCGAGCCCAATCACATCATCGTTAAGATGCTGAGGTTCAATATCGTTACCACTAAGAACGCTCTGGGGGTTTTTGTTCAAAAAAGCGGGAACAAGTGTAAGGTTCGGCTGTGAATCCAAGGCCATTTAATCATCATTGCCACCAAATGCTTGACCATGGCGTAACGTGACAATCCTGAGATTTAGGGATAATAGCATCAATGGTTTCAGCAATTTTTAGCTCTTTACATATACCGGCAACGAGTCCTAAAGATCTAAGCGTTTGATTAACAATCCAGATAATAAACCACTTGACGAAACCATAATAAATATCGCACTGTGAATAAATCATGTGTTATCTAATACACAAATTTTTGCGCATTTAGTCAATCACAATAAATAATAAACCAGGTGCGGAATGACGGATACATTACAGTAATTTATAAAAATAATTCACCGTCCTCACATCGATATTCCATAAAGCTCGAATGTAAACGTCTTTATCCTCTTTACATCTAAAACCAGCATAATCAGAAATATAGATAGGATGTATATCCTATCTAAAAGAAATATAAATTAGGATTTTAATTTCCAAAAAATATAAATAAATAAGATTCATAAAAATAACTATTTTATAATATTAAATTTCCACTTTGACAAAACGAAAAACTAATCAAAGTGGAAAACAGAAGCTAAATATTTATTTCTTACGCCAAGTCGTACCCAGAAGCACTATCTTCAAGCACTACATTTAACGCATAATCTATCTCTTGCCGCATCAGCAGCAGGCCAATCCTTTTCAGTCCTTGCCCGATTTCGCTCAACAATCAATGCCTCGATTTCAGCCACTTCAATCATCACTGCCGTTACCTTTAAAGAAGCTTGCAACGTCTTGCGACATATATGCCAAGTACATCCGCAAGTTGCTTTCATAGCAACCCCTAATGCAGAGGCTTTAGAAAGATCTTCTGCTTTTAATTTATTAATTTCACGCACCATATCAAATAGCACTGAATAGCTTCTGGCGTATTAAAATCATCATCCATTGCTGCATTAAAACGATCAAATAATCTGTTGCATTAACAGCAATAACGGTTAAATCTAAATCTTTTAAAGCGGTATATAGGCGCTCTAGTGATGCCCTGCCTCGCCTGCTTTAAATTATCTTCTGAATAATTAAGCTGACTGCGATAATGACCAGATAACAAAAAGTAGCGCACAGTGGCTGCATCATAATGTTTTAGCAACCTCACGAATGTAAAGAAATTGCCTAGTGATTTAGACATTTTTTCTCTATCAACCATAACCATGCCGGTGTGCATCCAATAATTAACATAAGCGTGTCATGGGCGCAGCAAGATTGTGCAATTTCATTTTCATGGTGTGGAAATTGTAAATCGCTGCCACCGCCGTGAATATCAAAATGCAAGCCAAGGTGTTTGCTATTCATTGCTGAACATCAATATGCCACCCAGGACGGCCTTTACCACCCACGGTGAATCCCATGTTGGTTCTCCAGGCTTAGACATTTTCCACAACACAAAATCCATTGGATTACGTTTAAGTTGATCAACTTCAACCCTTGCGCCCGCTTGCAGCTGTTCAATGTTCTGCCCAGATAAACGGCCATAATCAGGGTAAGATTCAACACTAAACAACACATCACCGTCATCGGCAACGTAGGCATGACCTCTTTTGATAGCAGCTCAACCATGGTGATGATTTCTGGAATATGCAATGTGGCTCTAGGTTCAAAATCAGGACGCAGCATATTAAGCGCATCAAATCTTGATGCATTTCAATGATTAATCTTTCCGTCAAAGCTTCACAGCTTTCATGGTTTTCATTGGCGCGCTTGATGATTTTGTCATCGACGTCGGTAATATTGCGCTGAAATTTACCTCATAGCCTTTATGTCTTAGGTAGCGAACGATCATGTCAAAGTTCACAAAAGTGCGACCATGCCCAATATGGCATAAATCGTATATCGTCACGCCACACACATACATCCCGATCTTGCCAGGATGAATTGGTTTAAATTCCTCTTTTTGATGACTAATACTGTTGTAAATCTTTAACATGGATCTTCTCTTTAACTAATAAACGAATACAGCCTAATTTCGGTTCAGCAACTTTTTGTAAAACGACGAATATTGCGGAAAAATAAGGCAAATAGATGAGATTGAGTCTACCATGACGTGTTTTATGATGAATACAGGACTTTATGGCTGACAAGGGATAAGTTAGAATCCTGCCACGATTTTTTTATTTGGAAAACCAACATGATTACTCTACATACCAACTATGGTGACATCAAACTGAAAATGTTCGCTGATAAAGCACCTGCTACTGTTGCTAATTTTGGAGACTTATGCCAAAGAAGAGTTTCTTTGATGGTACTATTTTTCACCGCGTAATTGATGGGTTTATGGTGCAAGGTGGTGGATTCACTTCTGAAATGGAACAGAAAAAACCCCATGCAAGTATCAAAAATGAAGCTAATAACGGTCTTTCTAACAAACGGGTACCGTTGCGATGGCGCGCACGTCTGATCCACATTCAGCAACTGCACAATTCTTCATTAATGTTAATGACAACACCTTTTTAGATCATAAAAATGAATCTTCACAGGTTGGGGCTACTGTGTGTTTGGCGAAGTTGCCGAAGGTAGGACATAGTTAACAAATTAAAGGTGTTGATACCCGTAACAATGGCATGCACCAGATGTGCCTGTAAATGACGTTGTAATTAAGAGTGTGACTGTAGACGCAGAATAAGATTACTGATGCGTACACTTTTTATTGGCGATCTTCACCTAAGTGCTGATCGCCCTGATATTACCGCGGCCTTTAGTGAGTTTTCTGCAAAATATACCCGCAGACACAGATGCGCTTTATATTCTTGGCGATCTTTTGAGGTCTGGGTTGGTGACGACTTAGCAGAGGACTTCGCATTAAACATTGCCAGTGAAATTCAGCACATTTCTCAAAAGCTGCCTGTTTATTTATTCACGGAAACCGTGATTTTATGCTGAATAACGCTTTCGCTAAAAAAAGTGGTATGACACTACTACCTGAAGTATTCACAACAATGCTTTACGGTAAAAAACGGTCATTCTTCACGGCGATAGCCTCTGCACATTAGATAAAGCCTATCAGCGGTTTAGACGTTTTCGTTCAATAAATTTTTCCGTTGGATTTACACCCATCTACCTAAAAGCAAACGGTTTAAAGATTAGCGTACAGTTGCGTTCAAAAAGCAAACAACAAAATAAATTAAAACGTTTAACATCATGGATGTAGAAACCAATTCTGTGTTTGAATTAATGGAAAAAAACCAATGCGATTCAAATGATCCATGGCCATACCCATAGACCCGATATTCATAATTAAATAACGATAAACAGCGTCTTGTGGTTGGGGATTGGTATAGCCAAAGTAGTGTATTAACTGTTACACCAGAAAATGCTGAGTTATCTAACAGACAATTTGCTTGTGTTAATGAGAGTGCTAAGTGCTAGGCTCTGTTGACATAGATTATCAAGTTTTGTTCGAATTAACAGCAATTTTATCGCGGCGCGAGGTATGACGCTTAGTATTCTAAGTCCATGTCTTGCAACAATGAGAAAATGGCGGTTAAACGAACCCGTTGGGCTGCATTGTCGGTACTTTTTGTTACGTTATCGTCTATTTATGTAGAATAACGACACCGCATAGACTCTGCCTTACATAAAATACCGACAAAAGCAGCAAAATATACAAATCTATGTCAACAGAGCCTAGTCCATTCATCAAAATTGTTGTTCGCGTCATCATATAGAATTTTCAAACCAATTTATCGTGCATCACTTCACTTTTTGAGCAGCTATCGTTTTGCGATTCAGTCTTTTTAAATTGGTTATTAACATCAAATTCTGTCACCAGAAGCGTTAAGTCAATACTTACCAATTACATCTGTTGCGAGGTGACCAAGTCAATAGGGATAGCGTTCTCTTCATGAATAAGTTTGTTTTCTTGCGGCTATTACGCTGTTAGGGACAGGGATAAATGTTGCATCAATGATTTGTCCCCCTCTGGCAATGAGGCCGGCCTGCTGAATTTGCAAATTAATCGCTGCAAAAAGCTTATCCAGCACGTTTTCTTAATTAGCTTCTCTTTGAAATTACGGCAGGTATTACTGTCAGGCACATCATCAAAGAAAGCGAATTTCACAAAGCGATGAAAGCTCAAACTGTCAAGAACCTGAATTTCCAACTGCTCATCGGATAAATTGAAAAATGCTGGATAATAAGCATCCTGAGCATAATTTCAGTCGGGTAATGCGGTCGACCCCATGCTTGTTTTTAGGTGCAGGACATTGAGAGTCAATACAATCAACGAGGGGTTGTAAGTCAATAAATTATCTAGCCTTGCAAGCAGTTGAAGGTTTGTATCAATTCTACGAAGCCTTGAAGAAATGGAATGTGATTTGTATTCATTTTAAAATCTGATTCGAAATTAGCTCAGCAGGTCACTTCTCCAATAATATCTTAATTTGCCTAAGTGATTAAAGTCTATTCAGTAATTAGAGGGTTCCCTTTATATGGTTTTTAATTTGGCGCTTTATATTTTTTGAGGATCTAGCTGCGGCTTTTAAAATTAGAAAGTTATCGCTATTTGGCTATAAAGCTGCTCAAGATATAATTTGTCGCTTATAGAACTGAGATCTCGCGCTTGATAGTTAATTTAACGCTTTTATTACACGTTAAGTAGCTATTATCTCTCTATTTTCAGGTATGATTACTCATAAATAAACGAACAAAAACGCCATAGTTCCAACATTTTTCAATACAGAACTTAGGTTTTAAATAAACTTAAAGGCCCTTTTTTTTTAAAAAAATATGCGCAAACCCATTAAATAAAACATACATTTTACATTTTTACATTTTATTTTACATTTTTACATTTTACATTTTACATTTTTACATTTTTACATTTTTACATTTTACATTTTTACATTTTAATTATTGGTACTTAATTTATTCTAATGCTACCTTTTCTTCTCTCTAGCTTTATTTATTAATTGTTAAGATTATAGTATGACCACATCAAGAAATCGCGCGTTGAAAATATGCCTATATTCCCACAGCTTTGTTTACCGTTGTAACAATTAAAATCCCAAATATGCTCGCTTCTTCATTTATTTAAAAGCACCTATCTAAAGACAGCAAAACTACTTTGATGAGGTGTCTTTTTTGTCAGTGTAAATTAAAAAGCTAGCTACACTTTAATAAATGAATTCAAGCTATCAAGGACGATACAATGAAACACCCACAAGGGTTCACGCTTGTTGAAGTATTAATTACTCTCAGTGTAATGGGTATTTTGCTTGGTATTGCCGCACCACAAATTAATGCCAGTTACCAATACTACCGCGCAGATAAAGCCATTCGAACCATCCAACAAACACTATTATATGCTAGAAGTTACGCTATTAGTTTGGGAAAAAACGTTACCATTTGCCCAAATGAAAATAACAAATGCACTAATGATTGGCTGCAAGGGATCACGGTTTTCACCGATGAAAACAAATCAAACTCGATTGATGATAATGATATTATTATTCAAGAAATAACGCATTTTTCCGAGCAAGACGCCATCAACTTTAACCGTAATTATATTCGATTTCAGGCTAATGGCAGCGCAGCGGGCAGCAATGGCACACTAATATATTGCCCAGGGCAAATAGATAGCCCTTACTCTAAAGCAATCGTCATTAATCGTTCTGGTAGGATTCGATTTTCACAGGATAAAATGATTAATTGCCTCTAACCATTTTTCTCTCCCTTTAGATGATTTTAATATGATTTTTAAAAAATTAAATTGGATATACTTCCCTTAAAATTCATTGGAGGTAGCCATGGTTGGCATCAAAAAAATAAACTCAATAAAAACCGCATTTGGATTTACTCTAGTGGAAGTTTTAGTCACCCTTGCAATAGCCATATTCTTATTACCATCGCAGTCCCCTCTTTTACATCTCTTTATGATAGTCATCGAGCAGATAACGCTATTCGAGAAATCAACAGACCCTAAATTACGCAAGAAGCCAAGCCATCAATTACCAACATAAAATCATCTTTTTCCCACCAAAAATCAGGATAGTTCACTAATGATTGGTAAGACACCATGATTGTTTATAAGAAAGCGATTGATAATCAAGATAAAGACATCGAAGTAAAGGTTATGCCCTCTATTCCATCAAATGATGTTATGAAAATTGGCAGTAAATCAATTATCTTTACCGCTAGTGGGCGAAGTGAAAAAAATACGATTATTTACTGCCCAAGCGACATGAATAGCCCTTATTCAAAAAACGTCACTATTTCAACTGATGATTAAAACTCAGGAATTATTAGAGATGTAACTTCTATTTCTTAACTGCAATAGCAACTCAAGCTAGCAGCTAATTGTGAACTTGAAGCAAAACAGCATCAATGGTGAAAAGAGACAAATGCAAAAAAGGCACTTCAATTGAAGTGCCTTTAGAATGTGGCGGAGAGATAGGGATTTGAACCCTAGAACGGGATAAACCGTTGCCGGTTTTCAAGACCGGTGCATTCGACCACTCTGCCATCTCTCCGAACGCCGCGAATAATATAAGGATCCATAAAAACTGTAAAGCACTAATTTAAAAAAAACAACCGTTTGCCTATATAGTCAACAGTAAAGACACTTTATATACCCATGCGACTTCAAAATGCGAGTTTTCAGCGAACGCTTAGTGTCTTTTAGTCAAGATAGATTTTTGAAGGCATACATAAGTAGTAAAGTAAGTCTATGGTGAAGACGTGTAACGAAGAATAAAAGGCTGTAAGCCACGACCAAAGGGAGTTTATCAGTAAAGAAACGCATGAATCCTTTTGCTCTGAAGGCAAAATTGTATCTAAAAGCACTCCAAGCTTCATTTCAAGAGTTTAATCAAATGATGAAGGTCTCTGCGTAAGGTGAATTATTAAAACAAGCAATTACATAGCAAGACTTTTGTATGGGATCAAATTCAACGAATTAAGGTAAAGCAGATTTAAGCGATTTCAAAGATGTGTTTAAAACCCAAACAAGGAAAAGTTTAGCTCTGAAAGATTAAAGTAATAGGAATAAGAAAATAGAAAAGAGATTAAATAAATAGATAAATGGTTGCGGGAGCTGGACTTGAACCAACGACCTTCGGGTTATGAGCCCGACGAGCTAACCAACTGCTCCATCCCGCGTTCGATTTTATATCTTATTGACTTTATAACTTATATTAAGTTATATGGTTGCGGGAGCTGGACTTGAACCAACGACCTTCGGGTTATGAGCCCGACGAGCTACCAACTGCTCCATCCCGCGTTCGATATAATCTTTTGATGATTTATAAATAATATTAAGTAAATGGTTGCGGGAGCTGGACTTGAACCAACGACCTTCGGGTTATGAGCCCGACGAGCTACCAACTGCTCCATCCCGCGACTGATTTTTACTTTATAACACTTACAAATTTTACATTTATAAAATGTGGTTGCGGAAGCTGGATTTGAACCAACGACCTTCGGGTTATGAGCCCGACGAGCTACCAACTGCTCCATTCCGCGCCTGATTTTATAAACATGCTTTGATTGGTTGCGGGAGCTGGACTTGAACCAACGACCTTCGGGTTATGAGCCCGACGAGCTACCAACTGCTCCATCCCGCGTCCGATTAAAAGTTAAAGTGGCAATCAACTAAGTGGTTAACACCTTGCCCTTCGAAAGCGAGGCAGACTATAGCCAGTGAGCTTACACAATGCAAGAATAAATTATACAAACGCGAGAGTTAGCTTGAATAACGAGCGGACAACTTAAAAATGCATCAAATTGTAACTTATTTTTACGTAAAGCTATCGAATTACGTTTTTTCTTCTGCTAACTCCCTTCACAAAAAAAATTGTTAATCTTCTTTTTAATAGCGACTCTTTGCTAAATAAGGCAAAATTGCCGATTTATTTGTATTTACAAAGGACGCAACACAATGGAGTTCAATGGATTACCTTCTTTATTATTCACAAGCAAACATATCAAAAAAGGCGTTGCCACAGTGCTATGTGCCATGAGTATGTCTGCCATCGCAGCGTCCTCTGGCAAAGATATGTCAATTGGTTTGATGTAGGAGGACCCGTTGGCGGACCATACGCAAGAGTTGTGCAGGAAGGTGCAAACCAAGCTGCTGAAGATCTTGGTGTCGATTTACGAATAATGTATTCCGACTGGCAACCACAAAAAATGATTGAAAACTTTAAACAAGCATTAGCGGCAAAACCCAACAGGGATTGTCATCATGGGACATCCTGGCGATAGCGCCTATGATCCGCTAGTAAATGAAGCTTTTGATAAAGGTATTCAAAGTAACATCAGTGGATACGGCACTACCAAAAATATTTAGCCAAGATCAATCAAAGGGCTTTGGCTATGTTGGTGTTAGCAATGCCGATCGCGGCATCTCACTTGCAAAAGAAACATTAAGACTTGGTCACTTCAAAGCAGGTGAAAAAGCGTTAGTTTGGGGGATTAAAGACATTGCAGAGCGCAGTGATTCTACTCGCGGCATTATCAAAACCCTTAAAGACGCTGGCATGAAGGTAGATTTTATTCAAATTCACCAGAAACCGATAAAGATCCTTCTTTAGGTACGAGCGTAATTACAGCTTATATTGCCCGTAATCCTGATGTTAAAATGATCATGGTTGATCATGGTGCACTAACCTCTCAAATGGGAAATTTTTTGCGTAATGCAGCGTTCGTCCCAACGAAATTTTTTGTTGCAGGCTTTAGCTTATCGCCAGCAACGGCTGATGCCATTAAAACAGGTTATGTTCAGCTTGTTGCCGACAGTCAGCCCTACTTAATGGGTTATTTATCAGTCATTCAAGTTGTTCTCAGCAAGCGCTATGGTTTCTCTGGTTTGGATATCAACACTGGCGCAGGGTTTGTGAGCAAAAATAATATTAACTTATTGCACCACTGGCGGCAAAAGGCATTCGTTAATGGCCTCAGAAGTACTTAAAATTACAGGTCTAAACAAATGGTTTGGTCCTGTTCATGGCGTTACGAAACATCGACTTCACCCTTAATACAGGTGAGGTTTGTGCGCTACTTGGAGACAATGGCGCAGGCAAATCAACATGATTAAAATGATGGCGGGCACGGTTGATATTGATCATGGTCAGCTGGTCATTGATGGTCAACATATTCCCAATACGTCTTACTCCGTTAATATGGCTCGAAAACTTGGCATAGAAACCGTTTACCAGTCGGGTTCCTTAGGCGAACAGCAAAGCCTTTGGCGAAACCTTTTTGTAGGTCGTCATCTTAGAAACACCTTTGGTTTTATTGATCAAAAAGAAGAACGTAAACAAGCTGAGTTATTGCTACGAAAACTTGATTTCGCGGCGTTGGCGCAAACATAGAATCACCCGTTAGCTCTTTATCAGGCGGTGAGCGCCAAGGATTATCCATTGGCCGCGCCATGTTATTTGATGCCAAGTGGTCATTCTTGATGAGCCAACCACAGCCCTGTCTCTTGGTGAAGTTGAAAAAGTCCTCAACTTTATCGAAACCCTTAAATCCCAAAATCGAGCATGCTTACTTATTACCCATAATATGAATGATGCTTATCGCGTTGCCGATCGATTGTATTAATGGATCGCGGCACCATTGTCGCCGAATATAAAAAATCAGAAATGACGCAAGAATCTTTACAGACAGCGCTATTAAATGCAGTGGGTCGAGGCGCACTATGAACCCAAGTTTTTTTAATCAGTTTTAACCAGCACAAAGTGCCAACCTTAACCGCCGTTATTTTATTGCTACTTTGGGGCATCTTTACACTAGGTAGCCCAGAAACTTCCTTCATACTCGAATTTACACTTCTTTTATGTCAACCATTCCATTTACTGCCATGCTGGCATTTGGATTGACATTACTGGTTTATCGCCCGTGAAATCGATATGAGTTTCCCTGCGGTAGTGGCCCTGGCGGTTTTGTCTTTAGCGCCGTATTTCAATCCACACAATCGGTTGGTTTAGCCCTTGTTTGCGCTCTTTTTGCAGGCATTGCCTGTGGCGTTCTAAACGGCATTTTGGTGGTCTATTTTAGAATTCCATCCATTATTGCCACCATAGGTACGCAATTTTTTCTAGGTGGTCTCACTACAGTTTTAGCCGACGGTATTGCACTAAGTATTCCTGAAATCAGAGAAACTTGGCTACACACGTTATTTGTTGGGCGCATTGCCGATGTGATCCCCGCACAAGTGCTTGGGGGCTACTACTATTAGGTTACTCTGGCTTTTGTTATCGCGCCATGTCTTTGGTGACAACCTCAACTTTATTGGCGACAACCCTAATGCTGCAAAAGTGATGGGGGGTACCCGTTGAGCGAACACAATTGATTCTATTTATGCTTATGGGCGCAATATCAGCGCTGGTTGGCGTTTTTGTTAGTTTAGAAATGAGCAGTTGGTGGCCCAATCAAGGTCAAGGATATATGTTGCTAGTGTTTGCTTCCGTGTTTATTGGTGGCACATCAGTACTAGGTGGAAAGGAACCCTAATGGGAACCCTTTTTGGCGCTTGCATTATCGGTATTCTTGAAGCAGGGATCATCAGCGCGGGACTCGCTGGCTTTTGGACACGCCTTATCTATGGCGTCACCATTTTATTGTCTTTAGTCATCCATTCCATGATGCTTAAGCAAAACAAGGAAGTTGGCGAAAACTTTTTAGTAAAAATTAAAGTAGTCACTTTTTACTAACTCAAAATACCATGAATAGCTGTACATCTACTTTACATAAGGTTAAGTAATTTATGACCAAAATAACCATTATCGGCGCTGGCAGCGTAATGTTTACTCGCCAAATTACATCTGCGTTACTTTCTTATTCAGCTCTTGAAGGCCTGAATTCTCTTTAATGGATATCAATGGGGAAATCCTAAAAAAATGTCATTCGTTGATCAGCAAAATGATCAAACAGGCCAATGTCAATGCAAAGGTCACCATGACGACCGATCGAAAACAGGCACTGACAAATGCGATTTTGTAATCAACTCAATACAAATTGGTGGTTTGGCTCCTTGGCGGCTGGATATGTCCATTCCCGCTAAATACGGCGTTATTCAAGAAGTCGGCGATACCATGGGACCTGGCGGCATTTTCAGAGCCCTTCGCCATATTCCGCCAATGCTTCAAATTCTTAAGGATATGGAAGACGTTTGCCCTAATGCCCTATTCCTTAATTATGCAAATCCATTGGCTCCGTTGACATGGGCAGCGAAAGACTTTAGCTCAATCAAATCATTGGTCTTTGTTATGGCGTGCGTTATACGGTTTCTCAATTAGCGGGTTATCTTGGTGTTGCGCCTTGGGTTGAACATCCTTCTACCCCCGATCTTTGGCAAAAGCTACTTTACCAAGATGTGCCTGACAATATTGATTATGAGTTTGCGGGCATCAATCATATGACATGGATAACTCAGCTTAAAACCGATGGCATTGATTTATTTCCCTCGCCTAACAACCCTTGCTAATGATCCTAAGGTTTATGCGGCGGATGGCGTGCGCTGTGAAGTACTTAAATTCTTTGGCTATTGGTGCACTGAAAACCATTGGCATTGTAGTGATTATTTACCTTACTTTCGTAAAATGAAAAAATGATCAATCACTTTTACCACTTCGTTGGGATTTACTTAACTTAGAAGAAAAAGTCCATGCCGCAGGTGATGCCGAGATTGAAGCTCAGTTAAGTGGAACAAAAGCATTTGATATCAAGCCTAATATGCTTAATGGGCCAAAACTGATAAATGCTATGCTAAGTGGCGATCGCACTCGAATAAATGGCAATCAAGCAAACCAACAAGCTAACGGTTTATTAATTGATAACTTGCCTGCTAACTGCGTCGTTGAAGTGCCAATTTGGGTAGATAAAAATGGCTTACAACTCAAAAAATGGGCCGACTACCAACGCAATGTGCAAGTTTGATTAAACCAATACTACCGTACAAGAATTGATTGTTGAAGCTGCGCTGACCCAAAATTTGGATGCTGCACGTTATGCGCTAGCTCTTGAATCCCGTAACGGGCGACCGTTTTGCACCCTTGAGCAAATTGATCAGATGTTTGATGAGCTATATCAGCACAAAACAGTGGCTACCGCAGTTTTCTGATTAGCATAAAACTGAACGGCTGCATGCACTCATCAAATATAAAAATGACTGAAGTATCTCGGTTTTGTTGATATATACTCAAGCAACTGCAAGATCTCTTTTCAGCAAGCACTTAGTGTCTTTTAGTCAAGATAAAATTTGAAGGCATACATGAGTAACCTCAATTCGGTTTAAACTAGCATCATCAAGTTTGCAAGCATTGTTCTTCTTCAATATTTAAATCTAAGCAGGTTTATTTTTTTTCAAAGCGTAAGCTATCAATCCAGTCATCATGTTCCATATGAAGCCATTAATACTTCTGTGGCGACTGTGCTCTATATTGCGAGATATTTTTTAACTGGTCGTTAATTGTTTCAATAATAAACCGTCGTTTAATCATCAATTTATCGAATAATGCCAACTCTCTTGGCTTCATATTTTTCGAACGTTGGTAATAGTTCAACATTATCAGCCAATAAAGATAACCGAAGAGCCGACTGATATCGCCTTTATCTGCATATAGCTTACCGTTAACTTTTCTGACTAATTCAGGCACTGGCTTCCTGTCATCAACATTACCCGCAGTAATTTTAGCCTCAATAATGTCACCATGGTGGTTTAATCACATATGCAGCTTAAAGCCATAGAAGTATCCCATTGTTCCTTACCGCGTTTGGCTACATTTTTAAAAACGTTATGTATTGGAATACGGATGTTATGGCAAACCTTATAACGTAGAGTCAATAAATTGAATGCCTGTAGCCAGCCCTTTAAGTGAAGAAAATAATGACAGATTAGAACATAATAGATGGAATTACTTCTATAAAGCGGTGTAACTTAAGGGGATCTCTAATTACTGTTTAAATTATCATCACTGGTTAAATATAGTCATCAACACCACAAGATTGTTGTTTATTTGCCTAATTTATCAGCGTAACTACCTTGAAAAACACCGCAAGGCACAACTAACCTGATGCTTAAACACATTGCGCTTTAACATGGATAGACGGCGCAAATTGTACATACAGGCTTTAGTCCCATTTGTAATTTGGCTCTCTCAAATCCCAATGCAACGAATAATTTCCGCCCATTTCTGTGTACGTGCGAAAATATGCTCGACCGTACTCTGGTTTTGGATAGACGGTGTATTACGTTTGAGTGTCCGCTTTAATTTACCTTTTCGTTGAATGCACTCTCGGTATTTCTTTTTTTAAGCTTGTCGTAAGTGGGTTTACCGTCATAACCTCTATCCATATAAACCGCTTTTGATGTGTTACTGGGGTCAAGAACTTCGTCTACATGCTGTGATCGTGCTGTTTGGCCGTTGAACAGTGATATTTACGAATAAATTTATACTGGCATCATACTGACGGTTTGCTTATAACCAAAATAGGTTTCGTTATTTTTCTTAGTCCATGAGGCATCGATATCCTTTTGCTGGCGTTTGCGAGGTGACAGTCATTTCTCTTCATGAATAGTTGTTTTCTTTGCGTCTATTACGCGTGTTTAGGGACAGGGATAAATGTTGCATCAATGATTTGTCCCCCTCTGGCAATGAGGCCTGCCTGCTGAATTTGCAAATTAATCGCTGCAAAAAGCTTATCCAGCACGTTATTCTTAATTAGCTTTCTCTCTGAAATTACGGCAGGTATTACTGTCAGGCACATCATCAAAGAAAGCGAATTTCACAAAGCGATGAAGCTCAACCTGTCAAGAACTGAATTTCCACTGCTCATCGGATAATTGAAAAATTGCTGGATAATAAGCATCCTGAGCATAATTTCAGTCGGGTACTGCGTTCGACCACCATGCTTGTTTTTAGGTGCAGGACATTGAGAGTCAATACAATCAACAAGAGTTGTAGTCAATAAATTTACTAGCCTTGCAAGCGTTGAAGGTATCAATTCTACGAAGCTTGAAGAGAAATGGATGTGGATTTGTATTCATTTTAAATCTTATCGAAATAGCTCAGCAGTCACTTCTCCAATAATATCTTAATTTGTCTAGTGATTAAAGTCTATTCAGTAATTAGAGGTTCACTTAATAAATTAGGGAAATACCTCATGACAAAACTCACGAATAAATCCCAAATAAAATGCTTAAAATCACGATAGTTTTAGATTGATGAAATGCGATGATTATTGTGATTAATTCACTACTTGCCATACAGCAGTTACGTCGACGTTTGCATTTTCCATCCTAAATAAGTTGTTTTACCACTCAGAATAAATGCAGAACAAAAATCATCAACGTCACAAAAATAGCAACGAGATTATCTAACTCACCTACGCAGAGACCTTCATCATTGATTAAGCTCTTAAAATGAAGCTTGGAGTGCTTTTAGATACAACTTTGCCTTCAGAGCAAAAGGATTCTGCGCTTCTTTACTGATAAACAGGCTAATTTAAACGCCGCGTAATTGACATAAGATATGATTACTTTGCGTTTGAACTACGCTTTGCAGGGGATTTGGCTAATCTGCATTACTTTGTAACACTTATAGAAATACTTCCCACTCCACCGTTTATGGTAGGCTGCTTCATGATGGGCTGCATCACAAGTCAGATCACTGACATGCACGATCAAGTGATAAGGATTCTTCACTGCAACTCTTGTTTTAAAGATCTCCTGCGGAGTACAAGTACTGGAAAATCAACACGATATCCAGACTTTTAACGGTGTATACTTTCTCGAATGTTAAGCGCATCTCAATCTTATTGTGCCTGACTCTTGCGTTTCGGTGGCGTTAGCAAACAATGTCGATGAGATTCATAGCGAAATTTGATACTATTTTTACAGCAGGTAGCAGTAAAGTTCTGAATATTCGTTGTTAGGTTTAAGGCTTTACGTTTTTCTTTTCAGTTTGATGATTTTTGTTGGTTTTTTATGCCCACAATATAAAGAGGGTTTTTTGATTAGCTCATATCCCACTGGATAGTGACATTATGACTGAATAGACGCAAAGTGAGCAGAGTAATCCTTTAACAGAACGTCCTTCGTTCTGGTCAAGTGCCATGATTAGCTCATCTTCATCACTGAAAGGTTTCGCCTGAACCGTATCATCAAAATGAGCACACCATCATCGTGCTCCATTTCTCTAATAGTGTGCTGACTAAAGACCAGAGTGTTACTGGTAAAATCATTGAGGAACAATAATCGTGTCACCTTATCATGACTGTAGGCACCATCCGCATGGAAGGACAATCCCGTCGCTGTGGTTTGGTTAAAGAACACAGTAAACTAATCGGCATAAAGTTCAAATAATTTTGATCCTTGCCAAACTCTATAGGCAATATATGAGATTTGTATCAAAACCTTCAGTCTAACATGTCAGTTTGCGTAAAGTGAGTTAATTAGCATATAGTTCATTTTAGTTTCCCTGTAATCACTAAAAAGGAAAGAAAATAGGAATAGCGGCGAGAGATATTAGTGAATACATAATAGATAATGGCACACCAATCTTTAATAGTCTTAACTTCGTAATCTCCGCGCTAAAACCATCAGATTAGTTTGATAGCCATAAGTGAAATAAACTTGCACTAGCACCCAAAGATAACAGCCATAATGAAAGGTCTGGGATCAACCCCATAATTAATTGATATCGCATAGGCAATGGGAAAAGCTAAGGCCGCAGACGCATTATTGGTAATTAATTCCGTTAATATTAATGTCAAAAATAAACGCAATAAATGCACCGTAAACGCCATAACCATCAAAAACCCATAAAATGCCATTAGAGAGTAAATTTGCAAGCCCCGTTTCTAGCATTAATTTAGCAAGAAATAACGCACAGCCGACTATCACAACAAGTACGACAGGGAAGCGCCGACGGATCTCTCTAAGGCTAATGGTTCCCAGTAAAATATTAAGTAATAAATAAATTAATAATCCTTTTCAATGGGGAAAATCCCCATGAGATTTAATGCGATGACACTGGAAAACCCAACAAGAATACCAGTGCTTTTTTGCCATCAATTCGTACACTTAAATCTAAACCGCTAATGGCGGCAAAATCTGTCCTTAGCTGACCTTTATCACCAAAGTTTTCACCGGGTGCCAATAAAAGCACATCACCTGCCATTAGTTTTATATCGCCAAGGCTGCCTCTTAATCTGAAGTGCCCTCGCCTTACGCCCATGACAACCGCATCAAATTGCTCTCTAAAAGCCGATTCTTTTAAATTTGAACCAATCAAACTTGATGATGCTGAAAGCACCGCTTCAACTATGGACTGACCTTTAACTTGTTGCTCATCAAACCACTCTAAACCTTTAAATTGCTGAAGAAGATCTACAGCCTCAATGACACCAGAAAAGCGCAATAAATCACCTGCTTGCAGTTTCATTCTTGGGGAGGCGGGATGAACGTGAACGTCATTCGCTCAACCTCCACCAGATAACTTGCTTTAAACCTTTAAGCCATTTTCTTGCACTGTTTTATTAATTAGCGGTGAATCTTTTGCCACCTTAGCTTCAAAAAATACATTTGATTCACTTGGTTCTCAATGCAATTACGATTTGGTAGCCAGCGACAAAGTAACATTAATAGCATTACTCCTGATACCACGAGCATCAAGCCAATTTGTGTAAACTCAAAAAATCCAATAGGAGGTAAATCCGCATCAACAACAAACGCATTAACAATTAAATTAGTTGAAGTGCCAATAAGCGTTAAAGTGCCACCTAAAATGGCACAATAGGATAAAGGCAATAACAATTTTGATGGGTGCATGACTGGTATTACGGCGAACGGCACTGATCATGACGCAACCACAGCCGTATTGTTAGTAAAGAAGAAAGAAGTGCCGCTGAAAATCCTAATCGGGGCAATACAAAGTGGTAACGAACCGTTACCAATGATTTTTCCCATAATACTGAGCATTGGCGTTTTTTCTAACGCGATGCTGCACAGCAATAGCAGTGTTAATACGAGTAAGCCATTATTACTGAAGCCGTTAACTAATGACTCAAAACTACCAATGCCTACCAAATAGCAAAAGAAAGAAGCGAGAATAAACAGTTATCGCTGGAGACACTTTATTTCTAATAAGTCCGCATAATAAGGCGATAAGCACTAAGGATAAAACTAACATATCAGACATAATAATTACCAAGCAGCGATGAGTCATAAGCTGGGTTGACGGCTAATTACACCTAATCGAATTAAAATCTAATTGATTGATAGAGCCATCATTAGTCATAGACATAAATCTTTTTTGTATAAATTTAAGTATGACAGTAATTATTAAATATCTGAAAATCTGACCAATTAGTTTGTCCCTAGCTATTAGGCTCTGTTGACATAAAATTCTGTGGTTTTTTATGTGCGATGAGCCACAAAATTTCTTTTAAAACAGTTGATTTATAGTGTTTTTTTTGAAATTAAATTACTAACTCATCATTGCTAGTATTCTGTCTCTTGCTCTAGTGATACTTGTAAATATTGAGGTAAAACACACCAAGGCCACATCAGTCGGAGATTTCAGGGTTTACCTTCAATAAATTTGAGCCTTTTTCACCTGCACTTTCTGTAATTTAATTACAAATAAATAGCGACATAAAGCATGTTTTAAGCACCTTCTTGATGGTTATCGACTTTTGTTAAGAATATCTTTTAGACTAATGACAACGTTGTCATTTATCGTTTAGCATGCACTCAACAAATCAGGTAGGGCTCAGCCAATAACGTCCATGAATCAAATTAAAGACGTTACTAAATATGAAGTTGCGCTCGACAATTAGAACGAAGAGGGATGCGTTATGTGGGCTAACCAAGAACAAATTGCACAATTGTATGTAGGCATTGATGGCGGCGGCAGCAAATGTCGCGCAAGTATCTACACACAAGAGTTTGAAGTATGGGAACAGGTGTTGTAGCAGGTCGTGCTAACCCACTCCACGGTTTAGAGCAAACATTTGAGTCAATTACTCAATCGGTTTTATTAGCACTTAAAGATGCTGGTCTACCTGAATCAACAATGAGTGATTTAATCGCAGGCATGGGACTTGCTGGCGTTACGTACCTCGCCTTCATAAAAAAATGATGGATTGGGC
>CAEFZP010004581.1:0-15623 GCA_903064625.1 Mallotus villosus | reverse complement strand
ACTATTATCATTAAAGGGGTCACTGACTGCAAAACCGTTTTTACCTTGTCATAGTTGAATAACGACAGTTCGGTGGGTAAAATGAACATACAGTGAACCTCAAAGTCTATTGACACTTATTTCCCATGCAAATCTCCAAAAGAAAAAATCTAGCTGTAGAACGGTAGCTTTTGGAAAAATCCACCCTACTGACGTCGGGAGGGTATCGCGCATTCAATTGGCTCTGGTCTGTGTCTTTGTCACGCCCCAAAATGTACATGCAGACCAGCCCACTCACTGGTGTTCTTGCCCAGTCCGAGGTAGCGACGCTACGTTTCTAAACACATCAACATACCTTACTTAGCAAATGACTAGCTAGACTAGCTGTAGTCGGCATTAGAAGGGAAGCTTCCAAAAAAATAGCCAGAAAACGAAAGCAGTCTAGCCTTTTGCTGACGCCTGTCTAGATTATCTATTCGAAATAACTGGAGAAAGGCTGTGCTAGATACAGGATACGTTAGCATTGCTAATAACTGTTACTGACAAAATCATACTACAGTTTGCGGTTCTGATGAACATAACTAAGGTCGGAACGCACCTCTTTTCAGCAACAGCTTCATAGCAAATCCTGCTTTACATATTCCCAGGTTTTTAAAACCGTCCTTGGTGAAATGGTTCGCGCAACTGCACAGAGATCTTCTATGCTACGGTATAAACAAACATCAGCCATAACCGTCTAGTCAATGTTAACTAGACTCAAGCTCATCTGTTTTTCATCGGTGATTTGCAAGGAATGTAAGAACAGCTAGATAGCGAAAACACCTATACGGTAGGCATGTAAACCAGTTTAGCTTGCTAACGCAAGAGCATGAATGTGTTATGATTTAGCCTAGTTTATTGGCAATTGGATTTACGTTATTTCATGTTCCTGACTATGTTTCATTCAAATAAATAACCCGTGTTGTTATGTAAATCTACAATTCAGATGCATGTTTGTCCAGATCAATTTTTCAGTAAGATAGCTAGAGCTAACTGAAGCTGTGTTGAATCACGATAGTTTGTATGCTAAACTGTAGTGCTAACGTTACCCACCTAAGGCGATTCTGTTTGCTTCGACAACAGACGTGGAAACTACCGTAATCATTTCAAATTATATCTAGTCAATCTGTTGAAAACAGTGTTGTGTAGACACAATAGATTTATTTGTACGTTTTTATTTCAAGTCGCCACCTTCTTGTTTCAGTGAGTGCTGTTGGCCGTCTTTGCTCCGCAGCTTCGCTCGTTGTAAACCAACCAATCAGCGCACAGCTCATCTAAATACCAATGATATAAGGGAAAAAGCTAGCGTTTTTTCCCGGGAAAAAAATGCTGGATGTAAAAGAGGGCATAGAACAGCACCCGGGCCATTTTCAGCCAAAACAATGTTACATACCCTATTCGGAGACCTTAAGGAACAGTGTAAAATACTCAAAAAACCCAGTCAATGACCCCTTTAAACCCATTAAAATCCTTCATTCTCTACTAGATACAGTTATTCATGTGAGTGTCCAACCAAATGCTCCAACAGTTCAGCCACGTCTCTTGACCAACATCCTGGTCCTCCATTCAGGAGGATTGTAGGTCTGAGTGTTCCTACCTGACCTGATAATAATCCATGGAGGGACTTACCTCTGCTTTCTGCTTGTCTGAATTCACAGCACAACGTCAACTCAAGCAGGCATTGTCCTTTGTGCTGGAGAAGAAATCTGGTGATGCTGTTTGTGCTGCTTCCGTAACAAGGAGTGTCTGAGGAACATTGTAGTTACAGGTACAGTAATACAACAGGTCAAAGTCTGGTCATATAGACGCTATCATGAGAGCTGTTTACTCCTTAACCCTTCAGGTAGGAGGGCCCTGGGTGTACTGTCAAATCAGAACATCAATATACTGTAGCTGATACAGAATACACAGTACTGTCTATCCATCTACACCTGCCTACTTTTACTGTGAGCTACTAACTCATGTATTTACACAGTTAGAGCTACTAACTCATGTATTTACACAGTTAGAGCTACTAACTCATGTATTTACTCAGTTAGAGTTAGCTGCTATGTGTCATGGTGGGTGTTGACAGAACCCCACAAAGAGGTGCTCTGTACCAAATGAGGAGAATTGAGTCCTGGTGGCAACACACTCTAATATGTTGAATCATTAACAGCACAAACATTGTAAAAGCAGATTATTGAGCCCTTAGTACCTTTGATCCTTTGTTCCAAGTTATGCACTTGGATTCCTCTCCTGGTCTCTCTGCCCTGTTACAACCAAGAGTCTTCATGACCACATGACCAGTTATATCTAAACCTTTGTCTCTTGGGCTGAATCCATTTCCCTTTATTAACCTTCTGTTGTAAACACTCTCCAGACAACTGCTCTGTGCTGATTCGGCAGCACTGGAATGAGAGCCATGTTGTCATGGCTGTGTGCTGGAGGTCACATGTATATGGGTACGATAACAGCAGTCTCAGACAGGGTTAGGGTTAGAAAGTGAGGGCAGTAGTGTCTTACAGATCTCCTCCACTCCCTCACCACGGAGGATGGCTACGGACGTCTCCACTCCTCTGGTGGAATGAGCCTGAACGCCAGGTGTCACATGACATCCCATAGACTCATACAGGATACTGAGAGCATCGGGGAGCCAGAGAGAGAGCACAACACATCTTTTAGGACACAGTTCACAAGAGTCATTGGTCCATCCACAATCACAATACAGACATGCAGCCCCCAGGTGAACTGCACTACATTGGTGTGAACACACAGACGCACAAACGTTATGCCAGCAGAGGGCGCCAACCACAACAGGGACATATGACGTGCCCGCGGTTGGGAAATTGCCGCCTCTCTCTTCATGCCGCCCCGGGCGGCTGCCCGCTTTGTACCAAAAACCGCTACTGTGTCTCATGGCCCTTCTGTCATTGGCTCACTCCTTAAAACAATACCATCCTTCAGTACAATCAGAGTACAACGATCATTATCTCTAGACCAACTGTCCCAAAACGTCTTCCTCCCCAGGTAATAAAACACCCGAGCTGGAAGTGTCTGCTGTCCTCCAGGCAGGACGTCATCAACCCCAGGAGATGACCGTCTCAAATGGTCACCTGTCCTTGTAGGGTCATTACCCCCCACTCAGCCTGTGACCATGTGCCTGGCTTTCTCACAGACCATGAACACACAATCCTATCAGAATAACAACTGTCAGCCCAAGACCGTGCCCCAGCCTTACTTTGTCTGCCCTCGTGTTTCCCTGTGTTCTGTGTTTATTAGTTCCACCTGTGTCTTGTTGATTTTCTTTCAGTGTTGTTGCGTTCACCTGTCTTGTCTGGTTTGATGTATTAAGTATTTAGTCCCTGTCATTTGTTCCGTCTTTGTCAGTCGTTGTTTCAGGGAGCGTGTTTCCTGTCGTTTGGTTTCTTGTCGTCTATCCCTGTCCTGTGTTCTCCATCAAAGCCCTTTGATTTAGTGAATCCTGCCTCGTCGAGCTCTCTGCACCTGGGTCCTCCCTACAACCGCTACAGAACGACTGACCCACCATGGACCCAGCGGAGAGTTCCCCAACCCTTTGGAGGGCACCTGGCTTGCCTTTGGAGGACCCTGGTGTGCTCACCGGCGGTCTCGCCAGAGCAGGAAGGAGGGGGGGCGGTACCTCCAGCTCCTCTTTGTCTGCGCCCCTAGCTCTCCTTGTCTGCGCTCCCTAGCTCCTCCTTGTCTGCGCTCCCTAGCTCCTCCTTGTCTGCGCTCCCTAGCTCCTCCTTGTCTGCGCTCCCTAGCTCCTCCTTGTCTGCGCTCCCTAGCTCCTCCTTGTCTGCGCTCCCTAGCTCCTCCTTGTCTGCGCTCCCTAGCTCCTCCTTGTCTGCGCTCCCTAGCTCCTCCTTGTCTGCGCTCCCTAGCTCCTCCTTGTCTGCGCTCCCTAGCTCCTCCTTGTCTGCGCTCCCTAGCTCCTCCTTGTCTGCGCTCCCTAGCTCCTCCTTGTCTGCGCTCCCTAGCTCCTCCTTGTCTGCGCTCCCTAGCTCCTCCTTGTCTGCGCTCCCTAGCTCCTCCTTGTCTGCGCTCCCTAGCTCCTCCTTGTCTGCGCTCCCTAGCTCCTCCTTGTCTGCGCTCCCTAGCTCCTCCTTGTCTGCGCTCCCTAGCTCCTCCTTGTCTGCGCTCCCTAGCTCCTCCTTGTCTGCGCTCCCTAGCTCCTCCTTGTCTGCGCTCCCTACGCTCTCTGAGGGGATCTGAGCCTGTAGGTACCAGACAGGAAATGTTTAACCAACAGGTGGCTGAACAGAGTCGTCCTGGCAACACCTTCATGACAAGCTGAGACGGCTGTTGCGTAACCCTTACAGTACCTGCAGCCAGACTCATGTATCCCTTCAGTCTCCTGTCAAACTGTGATTGTAAAAAGCACCAGAACGTTTTGATCCGGTACGAGACTGGGTCCTTCACACCACCGAGAGAAAGTCTGCCAGCGCGTCACATGACCCCTCACAGTGGATCACATGACCCCTCACAGTGGATCACATGACCCCTCACGGTGGATCACGCGCGTGTACACTGAACAGTAAAATACAATAGGTACAACACAATACAATACAACCCAAACACGCATTTCATATAACATGTAAACCTCTAAAGAGCTTTTCCCCGGGTGTCAGGATGATATAGATCCTTGCTGAATAACTGTGAAGCCTGTGTGTCCTGAGTCCTGCACAGAACATGCTGCTCAGACACCTGATGTATCATATCAGGGTGAAGTGTGTTTACTGTATGTGTTTGTGTATGAGGGAGATGTAGTGTTGAGGGAGATGTAGTGTTGCTGAGGCACTACATTACAGTAATACCAAAGGCTTGCAGAATTTACAGCAACTCATGACTTGGTTATACAGGCCCGTAACGGAAACACATGAGGCCCCCCCCTCGCAGAATAAGCCTGAGAGTTCACAAGATGGACAGCGATAGAGTGGCGTTTTGCCCGTTCTGTGGCATATGATCCCAATTAACAAGATTATACTGTCCACACGAAAAACGAAATCTTGTTAATTGGCTTAATTAAGAATTTTGCGAAGTTTGGCATTTAATTCAGAAATGTTCTGTTTTGAATGCCGCTTTTGGGCACCGCTTTTAAATGTTTGTTTCATTTTCCTACACTACGCTACAGTTAGCTACCTAATTGCAGCGGGCTCGCCGGTCTGTGTGACCATCTGACCTTCTTCGTCACGTCACTTACCAAGCTAACAAAGAAAGCACAGTAAAATATACTTTTCTTTATTTTATAGAGACAAGACAATAAGACCATAGTGTGCATCATCCCATGTAATTGAAATTGCCCCCCCCCGTCCAGGCCCGTAACGGAAACACATGAGGCCCCCCCGCAGAATAAGTCTGAGAGGCCCCCCCCCCTCCCCCCAAATATGTAAGTGATAATGTAATACAAATACCGAGGAGCCGAACAGGACCCAGACGCGATCAACTTAACTTTTTGGAACATTCTGAGAGCCTTATAATAAATGCACGATATCAAAACTCAAGCTTGTCTTGTGAGGGAAATTTATTCAATAAGAAAAGAACTTTCAAACAGAGCATATGTTACAACAACATAACAAATAGGACTAACCTACATATAGTCGATACACTTTCTACAGATTTGCAGGTTTATACACATGTGCGCGTCTTTTAACAAATCTGTGTGCAAAGTCTTTTACCACACTCTTTACGTCTAAACTGCGCGCACGTTCATTTTCTATGCTAAGGGTGGCCAGACCTGACAGCCTCTCTTGTGACATGGTGCTTCTGAGATACGTTTTTATCAGTTTCAGCTTCGAAAATGACCTTTCGGCGCTTGCAACAGTCACGGGTATTGTCAAAAATAATGTGATGGCCGTGGCTACATCAGGCACACTTGATAATATAGAGTTGTGTTTTATTATTAGCGTGTTCGCCAAATCATAAATTGAGCCATTTTTTATTTCCCTGATGGCGAACTCTAACGCTTGTCTTAAGGCGAGCACCTGGTCTGGGAAGTCCGCGGATAAGTCGTCAGAGTATTGCTCAGCAAGGGCACTCGCTGACTGGTACATATCATTGTCTGACTTTGACAGGAGTTCTCGTGGGCGTAGGAACCCAAACCTCCTTGCCACCTCTTGCATTCCACTGAACCTAAGGGTGACCTGTGTAATGGCTATGTCTAAAGTATGGTAAAACACTGACACTTTAAAGTGCTCCTCGGGATCCAACAGCCTCTCATCCTCGCATAACTCATCGAAATGCCTCTTGGTGCGCCTGGCGCGTTTATGAAGAAATGTGGGAGAAATGCCCCAGGACTGGGCAAGATCTTGGGCACTTTCTTTAAGGCTTTGAAACTCCCCTCTGAGTGCAGCAAGGCTCTCCGATACACCGGCTAGATATTCGCTTGCCTGCAAAATATCCACATTCTGTTTCTGGAGGCTCTGTGAAACAACATTTACAGTTTCGAGAAGTTTACCCTGTATAACTGTTTGGAGGACAAACTCGAAATTCTCCATGCTGTGTTTGAGTCCCTCGGCCTCAGCACACTCTTCCTTTTTTTTGGACAACAGACATATTTTCGTCAGTGCTTTCATCACGTCTTTAAAGCGAAAGCGGAGAGAGCGCACAGCATCATGCCGGGATGCCCAACGCGTTGGGCATAGCCGTTTAAGTGTAGGCCCTGCTTTGAACTCTGTCTCCAGGAGGTCCCATCTTTTGATGCTACCACTGAAAAAAACATATAGTTTTTGTACTGTATCATAGAAATCTTTTACCTTCGTTACATTTTGGCATGCATCGTTCAGGACAAGGTTTAAATTGTGAGAAGCACAGTGAATATAGATAGCGTTACGTTCTCTGTCTGAGATGCGTTTTTGTAGCCCGGAGTACGCCCCACTCATCGTGGCTGCACCATCATATCCCTGTCCTCGGCATTTATTGACAGATATACCCTTCTTCTCTAAAAGGCCAACTATGTCTTTCTCCAAACCAGATGCGCTTTGATCATGCACTGCATGGAAACCCATAAAGCTCTCATGTATTTTGACCTCTAACGGAGTGTCATTTTCATCTTTTGAAATTGTTACGTAGCGCAGCACCTGGCTGAGTTGATCTACTTTGGAAATGTCTTGAGTTGTGTCCATTATTACCGAATAAAATTCTGCGTCGTGGACCTCTTTCACTATCTCGTTTTGAACCTTCTGTGCCATAATAGAAATCATTTCATTTTGAATTTTTGGGCTTAAGTATTTCGTTTTACTTTCGCTGGAAATTAACCTCTGTAATATAGGGTCATATCTGCCGAGAAGTTCTATAACAGATAAAAAGTTTCCGTTATTGATTTCTCCTAGTTTCTCACGATCAGCACGAAATGCAACGTTGCATGATGCAAGTGTCAACGTAACATCAACAATTCTTGTTAATACCTCTGACCAAAACGTGACTTCCTTTTTATATTCAGCGGAAATCTGCTCATCAATACATTGATGTCCTTGCCATGTGTCATACACTACACAAGCTGCCATATGTGAGCGAGTGTGTTCGTGCTCTTTTATTTTTCTAGAAAGTCCTTGCCAATCATTTATTCCCGTAGCCCAGGCACTGTTATGGCATGCAGATCTTCTCTCACCAAAAAGCCAACAGGGCTCACAATATACTCTGTCAATTTTTGGGGAGTAACACAGCCATTTGCGTTGTATCTTGGTTCCTTTTTTGACACTCTATGATAAAAATCTTTTGAAAAACATCTCCCCTTTTTATCTTTAGGATACGGACCTTCAAATTTACATGGTCCCTGCCTTAAAATGAACTTTTTCATGTCAGCATCAGTAATATCCACCGGGAAATGTGCCCGGTCACCAGGGTAAAGTGTAGTATTATCATCTGACTCTGTGGCGCGGCTACCCGAGGCCTCCTCACTGCTGCCTGCCACCACACTGCTGCCTGGCTCCTCACTGCTGCCTGCCACCACACTGCTGCCTGGCTCCTCACTGCTGCCTGCCACCGCACTGCTGCCTGGCTCCTCACTGCTGCCTGCCACCGCACTGCTGCCTGGCTCCTCACTGCTGCCTGCCACCGCACTGCTGCCTGGCTCCTCACTGCTGCCTGCCACCTCACTGCTGCCTGCCACCTCACTGCTGCCTGACTTCGCTGGACTTGCAAAACCTTGGCGCACGCCTGGATCTCCCTTATCCTCTGTCACAGAATATGATTTAAGTGTAAACGGTGAATGGGACTTTCAATTTGACGCCCATAGAGATCGGGAAAGCAAAGGAAGTTTGGAACATGCACAAACCGGGCATCGTTCACATAGCAACTGTCAAATAGCTGTGAAGTTTAATGTATTTTTGATCTGTCGTGTGAATCTTGTAGAAAGCAATGACTGTACGTTTTACACGATCATAATAGCGTAACGATAATGGCATTATCGTCCACTTTGCTCTCGACACTCGTTAGCAATGCTACCAAAATGTCGTTGTAATACAAATTAGAGATTTAGAGTGCACGATATTGGGGCCCCTTACACTACGTGGTACAGTAATGTTAGCTATAGCAAACTGTACAATACCTGTCTCTTCTGTGCACCCTCCTACACCGGATGGTCGAAAAATACTAGTCATTTTTATAAGTTTGGCATTTAGTTCCGATTTTTTTCTTTTGGAATGCCGCTTTTGGGCCCCGCTTTCAAATGAGCGTTTCATTTTTTCTACAGCGGGCTCGCCGGTCTGTGTGACCACCTGACCTGCTTCGTCACGTCACTTACCTAGCTAACAAAGAAAGCACAATTAAATATAATTTTCTTCATTTTCATATCACCTCTGGAAACACAGACAAGACAATAAGACCATAGTGTGCATCCCATGTAATTCAAAAAAAGACGGGACACCTTCCACGAGGCCCCCCGTCCCTGCGAGGCCCCCCCGCGGTGCGGGGGCTGCGGGGGTATTCTTTACGGGCCTGCCCCCGTCCCTGCAAGCCCCCCCCCCACACACACACGGTTCAGGGGCTGCGGGGGGTAATGTCTACGGGCCTCAATCAAAAAAGATCAGATGTACCGTTCTCTGAGAATGTTGTGACTTCCTGTTGTAGTCTTAACAGTTCCTGCAGTTCTCACTTAAATCTGCTGACAGGGACAACATTTCAGGAAGTGAAACTTGATGATGCCTATAATGATGCTGACTGGGCTTGGAGCAGAGACCAGGGTGATGTCTCAATACATCACCACTAAGGCTATTCACAATGTTCACAGTAAACAAGGCCTTTATTGTCAAGAACACAATGTGGGCAGGCTTTAGTGTGTTTAACCTGACCAACTGATGAAATACAGGCTAATGTTAGATGTCTGTATATGAGTAGCTATAACCAGAGATCAATCCTGACTAATGCTAGATGCATGTCACCTATTTACAGACATGGTAGCAGTGTCTGAAGAGGAGTATGGGCAGGGTGGGTCTGGAGAGGGATCAAAAAGGCAGGAGAGTGGGGGTCCAGGGCTTCACAGATGCCCACAGATCAGCACCTATAACCAACCTAACTCAAACTCACACTCCCTTCACTGTTGTTTCACTCATGGACACATCCCATCACTTAATTATTGTTCACTACTTTTCTCAGTTTAGTTCAATACGTGCATTACTTAGCAACCCCATGTGTGCAATCCTTTTTGTCACAGCCTAAAAGCCAGCCATGACAGGTTTAGTTGTGCAAGGCTCCATCTTCTCTTTATGAGAAAGCGTTGTGGTCTCTTGGTGACATTTCCTGCTCAAAACCTGGGGCGTGTACTACGAATCAAGATCAACATGCTCTGGATTACTCTCAGTTACCCGGCTATACAAAGCGAGACAATCGCAATCACGATAAACGGTATCACGACGACGGTTATCAACTCTTTAACTCAAACCAGATCTTTCTAATCTAGAGATGTGCGCGTTCACATAAAGGGGCGGTGTTTGCGCCGTATATCCAATCGCAAACACGGACAAAACAAGAGCCGCATGTCACGGAAGAGGAGCGGACATTTCGGACAATAATCTTACAAACTTTGTCTACTCCTCTTGCGTGAAATATTGTTACACAAACATATCAGGAATACAGACATGATACAGGCAAAAATCAACGAATTCTCTGCTGCTAAACTGGTAGAAAATAGCAGACGCTGTAAATGCGTAAGATACATGACTTATTGATATCACTGTCCCAGGCACAAGATGTGACCATAATTACACGTGTGCATTCCATAACGTTAAACTTTTGTTGCTGTATTATTTTAGTTGCAACCCTGAAAGTGGCAAACGATCGTGGGAGCAAATAAAACATTAAAATTAAAACAGAATTCAAAACGGTAAGTAGCAGTAGGCAATACTTACTGGCTTAATTGCCAGTAGCCTACCTTTTGTAGGATATTGGTAGAGCTACAAAGGGCCCATAGAGCAATGAAATTGCTTGCAGCCAACAGGAAGAAAAATTAGTCAAAGACAACTGGGGGGGGCCCTCCTCCACAGGACTTCACTCTTGCTGAGGAGCTGGCCCTCTCAAGATATCAGTGTCGCCCCATGATGGAAGGAGTGGAAGGGGGCATTTCTTCAGACACTGGTGGCAGCAGCTCGGAAACCCAGGCATATGTATGTTTCAAGTGATATATGTGACCATGTGCATTCAACAATTATTTATAAATATTGTAGAAGTGAAATGTAGAATCAGAAAGGGATTTATTCATGAAAGTTTGCACAGACAAGGAATTTGCTTTGGCAGGAAGGTGCATACAATAAACACATAGGAACCTTAAATGTAAATATGTGGACTATCTATACTAAGGGTAAGTAAACTAGCAATACTAAGTGGAATGTATTACTGTGCCTGCCTGCTCAGAGAGCATTTTGGGGGTACACTTTTGATTTTGTTTTACCACTTGCAACATAGATGGTGAGAGTGTGTGAACGTGTGGCTGTGATTGAAGTGTCTGTAATGACTTACTAATGGTGGTGGTCTGAACATAACATGAGACATAAGTCCTTAAAGTGCTCATTTCAAATATAAATCAATTGATTAAATTGCTATGGTGTTAAACTCAGCAGGAAGAGGAACTTCTTCCTCCCCCTGAGCACAGGGCATCCACTTCAAGGCCAAGACAAAGACACAAGGTATAAGCAATGAACCTTGAAACACAGTAGTCAAATGGACACCTTCAACTTTCTCCAAGTGTGCCTTACAAAGGGACAATGTTCTTTATTTGTTTCAGGTTGGAGCAGACAATGTGAGGGCCCTGTATAAAAGAACCCTCGAGCTTGATATAGAGTAGGCCTATAAGAGGCTTTTAATTAAAAAAACAAGGCTGGCGATAGAAAACTTGAATATGAGAAGAGATAGTACATGACTGAATGACACTAAACTTAGTTACACTGACATTATATTTCTGTGTTCCTAGGAAAGGGAGAACACATGAGGATGTATTTGTTAAACTTTAAAGTTTTGATGTTTTTATACCTTTTTGTGGCTTTTTTGCTGTGTCTTTTGAGTCTTTTGTGGGTAGTGAAATGATCATTGTAAGCTACGTATACACATTGTTCTTTTTGATTTGAAATGTTTTGGTTGAAAGAAACCCAACATTTTGATATGGAAATAATTAGAAAGTGGGTCAAAGCAACCCAAGGACAGCAGAAGGGGTTAAGGGGAGACACCCCATTGAATAGGAATAACATATCAACATGACACTACATAAAAGTACCCGTAGCGAAATAACGCAACGCTATGCATTGCGTATGCAAATTCTAAGCATTGCTAGTCTATGTACTTTTCCTATAGTTAGATCTCATATTATTTTTTTAGGATTCCTATATGTTTAACGACGCACCTTCCTGCCAAAGCAAATTGCTCGTCTGTGCAAACTTTCATGGCGATTAAAACCCTTTCTGATACTGATGTTCTGGCTGTTCTGAGCGCACCTCTCAATATCCGCGCACCAAGCTCCAGATCTTCTATGAACGGTAACGCCATTATCCTCGAAAATGAGTTAGTGGGCGGGGCTTTTATACCGGTTGATCTCTGATCTCCAACTATAACCTGCTCCCGACCAGGTTAGTCGTTCAGCATATGTTACCATGGCGATCTACCCCGATAACAAGTGATCCACCTTCGTAGTACAGAAAACCCTGGGTTGAACCTAAAGTTACCTCGCTAACGCCAAATCTTGCTTCGTAGTACAGGCCCCTGGACTGTCTCCATGGAGATGGTGGTGTTGAGTCTGGTGGGCATGACTACCAGTCTGGATGTGGCCGGCTCAGGGTCCAGCCCTCCCTTAGAGTCCTCCCCAGACCTGCTTCCCTGGCTGCTCTGAGAGACTGTTAGGTGCCGGTGCACCTTTGTTCAATTCCTCTTATTTTGGATGTTTTGATTTATTGGTTATAGTTATGATTGAGTAAATCGTTTTTAGTTGTGGTTTGCGTATTCCGCCCTGTAGATTTCTGAGAGATTCGGTTTTCTTTTGAGGCTCACGGGAGCGTCTATAAAGGTCGCGGAAGAGGGCGGTCGAGGCTCTCGTCCGTTTCCGCTTGGAGACCAGTCTGCTCCAGCGCTGGTGTGAGCAGCGCCTTAGTTTTCCTTTGGTGAGACCAGCTGTTTAGTTTTCAGTTCATGTCTTTGTTAGTTTAGTTTAGTTGGGGTTGGTGTAGTGTGGTAGAGGTGCTGGCTCCGGCTCCTACGGCCCTGTATGGGGTGTTTAAGGTGTCGCACCTTCTTTTGTTCTTTTGTGGCCGGCTCTCCAGGTTGATTTCCTTTGTTACTTACTTTCCTTTACGGGGCACGGGAGGGGTTTCGTACCGCATAGTTTAAAAATAATAAGACGAACAAACGAATGTTACCAGAAATAAAATCCAAGTTTGTAACGTCAACTGTTTGGTCTCCTGTGTCCTCTGTTAAATATGTTTTCAACCGGTTGGGTCGTAACAGACAGTCACCTCACTCTCACTGTCTCTCTCTCCATCCCTCTCTCCATCTGAGAGACAGTCACCTCACTCTCACTGTCTCTCTCTCCATCCCTCTCTCCATCTGAGAGACAGTCACCTCACTCCCCTCACTGTCTCTCTCTCCATCCCTCTCTCCATCTGCACCAGGGGAACAGTCCAGTCACACATGGGGCATTAACATTTCTACATCACATAAGACATTTGATCCATTCAGCAGTTTCTTTCATCTAATCTGAAGTACACATAGTGCTAATAGACAGTACAGGCAAACATCAAGGGTAGAGGTGGAGGAGGAAGAGGAGGAGGAGGGGGAGGGGGAGAGGAGGGACCCGTGTGTGGTCAGCATCTCCACAGAGGAGGTGGAGGAGGAGGAGGAGGAGGAGGAGGAGGAGGAGGAGGAGGAGGAGGAGGGGGAGGGGGAGGGGGGAGGGGGAGGGGGAGGGGGAGGGGGAGAGGGGGGGACCCGTGTGTGGTCAGCATCTCCACAGCAGGGGATAGAGCTGCACCACGCTCCTCCGCTGCTGAGGGACGCCAGACTGGCCGTGTCCTCAACGACGCTGACGCAAGTTTGCAACGGGTAACCATGGTCACCTACGGGGTATACATGAACCACATACTTAGATGCCAATACAAGATCATTGCCTTATTTGACCGTAGCCTAATGATCCTAAATGACATATATGAGCACTAAGCCAGCCATCCTGCACAGCACCTGTGTGAAGTCTGTTCCCCACACTGCTGTTTCACAGGAGAAATGAATCCTGAGTAGAGCCAGACCACCGTGCCACAACATGTGTCAAACACATCAGTGCATCACAGATCACAGCACATTGATAGAGTGGAAGTGTTTTCTGTTCACATGAGCGACTTCATGATCAGATGGGGCCCTTATAGCAACGCGAGTGCAGTCGATGGCTCCCATTACATCTGGAAATCGGCTCATCGCTGCGTATCGCAGTTTAATGTTGGCCTGCTCACCGACAGTGAAGGGAAACTGTCTGTACCGGGGTGACGTACGGATGAGAGCGTTCCATCCAGCTGGCATGGCGCGGCTCAGGGATCGTTGGGAAATGCCTGAGCGCTCAGCCAGCTCTCTCTGGAAAGCCCCCGCTGTGAGGAAGCCCAGTGTGGTTTACACATCATCCACCGGATCAACTGAGCGTCATACGGGAGTGATTTAGCCCACCTGTTACTGCGCTTCATCCTTGGGAGGTGGACCCGTGAGTCATGCCTCCTGTGTGTCATGGATGAGCCAGAGTCAGGCTCACTGAGACAAGGGCATTTTCCCATGACAATCTTGTAGTTGCACAGCACAGCGAGTATATATATCATCTGTGGTAAATAATCTGTGCTGCGTGCAATATTAGCCATATACAGAGTGACATGCATTTCCTGAGTGATTTGGTCGTTCGTTTGACACCCTCAAGTTTAACAGAAGTTGTTAAGTGGTGGCGGATTAATAGCATTTCCCGTTTGGGTGTGGCATTTTGAAGTGAATCATCCACATCAATGATCAAACTTTTATTAGCGGAGGTAATTGTGTTTTTTGAATAGTCAACGTCTTAGACGTATGACAGTAACTGTAGTGGAAACTTTATTTTGTTATGTTTGGTGAGTTTCGGCACTTTTCAGTTAGAATTCGTCACGTTACAGAGCCAGACAAGACTCGCACATTCTCACGTCTGCTCAAAGGTTTCTGTGACGGCCCGCACATTCTCACATCAAGTAAATGTTTATACATCAGACCGTGTGCGTGAAAACCAGACTACACATTAGCTTTTTGTGCGTACGCAACGTGTATACATGAGGCCCCTGCTGAGAGACCTGTCATCAGACAGCAGCCCTGGTCTCCACAGCAGGAAGTGACCTGCCATCAGACAGCAGCCCTGGTCTCTACAGCAGGAAGTGACCTGCCATCAGACAGCAGCCCTGGTCTCTACAGCAGGAAGTGACCTGCCATCAGACAGCAGCCCTGGTCTCTACAGCAGGAAGTGACCTGCCATCAGACAGCAGCCCTGGTCTCTACAGCAGGAAGTGACCTGCCATCAGACATCAGCACCATGGACAGCACCCCTGCTGCACTCCTCTCCAAGCTCTCCCAGCTCGTTCCCTGATTACCACCACTGAGCTCCCCAGCTGTGGCCACTTGGGACCAGGGCCACTGTAGAGAAGCCCGGAGACACAGCCAGAGGAGAGGAGGGGAGACATTTCTGACAACTGGAGTGAAGTGCTGTGATTGGCTACCAGGACTGGGGTGCAGATACCTGACTGAGAGTGGCGATGCTGCATACCTCCTTGAGTTTGAGGGAGTCCCTGAGTGATGACACCACCCTCCACGCTCTTAGAGTCATCAGATAGAGACAACACAGTGCAGGAGCCTGGAGGAGTCCCTGAGTGACTAAACCACCCTCCAAGTCCCTGAGTGCTGGAGTCAGACACCCCCTCCCAACACCCCTCTTTATCACTCAGTGAGTTAGACCCCCCCCCCTCCCAACACCCCTCTTTATCACTCACAGTGAGTTAGACCCCCCCCTCCAAACACCCCTCTTCATCACTCACAGTGAGTTAGACCCCCCCCCCTCCCAACACCCCTCTTCATCACTCACAGTGAGTTAGACCCCCCCCCTCCCAACACCCCTCTTTATCACTCTGTCAGAGATATTA
>CAEFZP010004580.1:0-79697 GCA_903064625.1 Mallotus villosus | reverse complement strand
ATCTTTGTCAGGTTATTTTTCATTTTATTTTCCAACAAGATATCTAGCTAACTGAAGCCGAGTTGAGTCACGCTATAGTTTGGTTGCTAAACTGTAACGTTACTAGGGCTGTCCCCGACTAAGATTTTCTTTGGTCGACTAACACTTGTGAACGTTTTTCATCAAACCATTTTGTGTGATGTTTTACCTCACTGTTTTAAGAGATAATATGAAAGAAATACATGGGTCAATAACGTGGCATGTCAATTCTGGTGTCCAAACCATATTCATGATATAAAACATATTAACATTTTTAAATACACTACATAAAATGACTCAATCTTACCTTCTTAAATAGTCATATGAATATTCAATATAAATAAAACGATCATTAAGGAATTATTTAGCTCAAAAGTCCCAAAATGTCATTCTGGGTAACTGTCCCGGGTTAAAATCTGAACAGAAAAATACAAAAATATATATATATTGATAAAGGTATTTCAAATATGCTTGGCCATAATAGTACTAATGTTTTCGATCATACCTAAACATATAGTGATAATACTACGCTTAAAAACAATTTTATGACAGAAAGAATTCTGTCTCCAAACTGTGATTTCTTAAATGTCAGTCCTGGATAACAGACATCGATGACCATTTTGGACCATAATGCTATCTGAAATGTCATGTGACATCATATTGTATCAAAAAGAAGACCCGAAGGAGCTCCAAAACATGTGCCAAAGTAAGCATCTCTTCATATGTAGATTTTTTGACCTTTTCAGTCACTGGTGCACTTTGTAGCATTAGCAAGTGTCTTTTTGGATAACACTTACAAAACATTTATAATGTTTTTATATTAAAAAACTATCTATTTGATCTAAAAGATTACCTCAAAGTGATGATAGCTAAGTAGTGATTTTCCATAGGTGGTTAAGTTAGTGCCTGATTATAAAGAAAAAATTGTAGCTTTGTCATTCCTGGATAACAGTTTGTCATTCTTGGATAACAAAAAACCTCTGTTAGCCAGGACATGTCATTCGTTATCTAGAATGACATGTATAACAATCTAGTTTTTTATTAGTATTTGTGAACTTTTATGCATAGTTATATTAACATATTTACATTATTTACATATTTGTATGTTTTCACCCCATATTATTTCCTTAATGAATCTTGATTTCAGTTGATTCCATGGGTCACATGGGTCATCATCATTTATTTGAATGTTGTAATGTTATCAGTCAAACATGAATAATGTAATAATTTATTAATGTAGCAACATTTGATTAAAGCCTTAGTATAGATTCTGATATTTTAAGGTCAATTCTGTCCTTCCAGATGCCTCTGTCTAATAAAGAGAGGCAGAGACTGTTCAGAGCCAGGAAAAATGCAGATGCAGAAGCTAGGGATGAGTATCTTGACAAAAAGAGAGCAAGGTATTATAGTGATAAACAAGTGAAGTGACTGTATACAGTCTGTATGTACAAGCAAACTTGAAATATTCTTAAAAATAGGTTCACACTAATTAGTTTACTAGTTTAATGTGTCAGACTATACCCGTGGCCATTGTTTATGAAGCCATATTGTTTTACAGATTTGCTGTCATATTTAGAAAATAAGATTGTAGTGAAATTGATGTGATTACAATCTAATACTTGTATTATTATTACTGTTTGTAGCTACTACAAATCAAGGCCCCAAAACACCTGTACGGCTGATGAGCCCTTCAGCTGCAAAGAAGAAAAGGGAGCAGTGGAGGGTAAACCAGAGGAATCGGAGGGAGAGATTAAAGAAAGTCAATGAACTAATGAACGACACTCCAGTCTCAATGAGTGAGTCTACTCTTGAAGAACCCCAACCCAGACCACAGGATGACCCTCAGCCACACTCACCCAGAGAGCCAGATGTACCTCAGCTACAACCACCCAGAGAGCCACAAGAGGATGTCCAGCCACTTGCTTCGTCTACCCCAGAAAGAAACATGGCAATAAAAAGCCCAAACAAAAAAAAACTATAGAATGAAATTGTCAAACTTAAAAGGCAACTTGCTCTGTCCCAAAAGAAATCAGAGAAACTAAGAAAACGTCTGCAAAGGGTTAACAAAACAAGTGCTGCACGCGTCAGTGAGAAACACAAGCCACGTGGAGCCAAGAAACTCTCTGCGGTAAAGAAGGCAGAGGTTACTCGCTTCCTGTGTAGGGATGAAAATAGTAGACTTTTACCTGGAAAAAAAGACACAGTAACAAAAAAACAAGTGGCAAGTGTTTCACAGTTGTTGGCATCCATTGTGTGTGATCGTCTTAGAAAAGATTGTATGTATCGTGTTTGTGTTAAGTGCTGTTACAAAGATGTGGACGTAGCTCCTCAAGAACAGAACACCACCACCACATGGCTACAGTGGGAAAGGGTCAAGACCACCTCTGGTGAGAAGGAATTCACAAACTTTGTGAAAAAAGCTGAATGTGGAACATGGCAGGACCTAAAAAGATTACTAAATGAGAAACTTGATCTGCTTGCCAAACATCACTACAACTGGATACACCAGGTTGAGCAGTGCAGACAACTGAAAGAGACCATCAGTGACACAGAGGTAGTGGTCCACATGGATTTCTCAGAAAACTATGCTTGCAAGCTCCACATCGAGATTCAAGCTTTCCATTTTGGTGGAAGTCGTAAACAGGCCACAATTCACACCAGTGTGGTCTACACATCCGATGGGAGCCAATCATATGCCACAATCTCGGACAGCCTTCGCCATGATGAAAGAGCAGTGTGGGCGCACATTGAGCCAATTTTAAAGAAGTTGAAGGAGCAGAAGCCCACTCTTACATCCATCCATCCACTTCATGAGTGATGGGCCTGTTACTCAATATAGAAATAAGCGCAACTTCTATCTCCTGACAACGCTGCCCTTTATTTGGGGGTTCAAGGAGGTGACCTGGAATTTCTCAGAGAGAGCCCATGGTAAAGGTGCACCTGATGGGGTGGGTGGAGCTCTAAAGCGCATGGCTGATCAGAGGGTGAAAATGGGAGCAGATATTCAGACACCAAAAGAGCTCTATGAAACTTTACAGACCTCAGCCTCTTCCATCAAGTACTTTTGGGTGTCAGAAGAGGATATCCTGAAACATGATGAAGCTGTACCAGAGAAGCTACCTGTTGTGAAGGGCACAATGAAAATTCACCAGATTGTGTCTCTTACCCCTGGACAGTTTAGTCACAGAGAGCTGTCCTGCTTCTGCAGCCGAGGGAAGGGTAACATTTGTGACTGCTTCAGTCCCAATGAAGTGGACATGAATGTGTGTGAATTACCCACCAGTGCACCAGCAACAACACCACATCATACTATGACAACAGATATTGTTGGAAGGTTTGTCATAGTTAAATATGATGCCCAGCCATTTGTCGGCCAAGTCCTAAATCTGGTTGGTGATGAACTTGAAGTGAGCTGCATGCGACAGACAATGGGCAGAAATACCTTTGTGTGGCCAACAGCCCCAGATGTCATATTTTATTACGTGTCTGACATGTGTAGCGGGTTGAATATTTAGTATTTAAGAAATGAAACCTTGGCACCCCTTTATTTTTTTGAAACGATACGTTTACATTTGTTAGCTGCAATTGTCGTCCTCCACCAGTGCATTAGATGGCGCTAGAGTGTAGAGTGGAGTGTGAAGCTAGAAGCTTTGGTGACCAGCAAATATTCACCAGAATTAAATGGAAACCAAAGACTTGAACAGTTCGCTAACTCACTGTCTTCACAAACTCTATCCTATCCTCTTTTTCTTCTACCACAGGTTGGTCAACCAGCTAAACACTAATTTAATGCTTTGGTGAAATGTTAGTGATGTGTGTGTAGTGAATAGATTTAACGGAGGAGTATTTTGTTGTTTAGTTAGGATCGGTGATTTACTGCAAACTTCGAAGCAGTGCGCCGACCGTTTCAACGTGCTTGTTCAGAAATGCACAAATGTTAGATAATTAATAGTATGATTCACATTACATAGAGGAACTATGACCAATGTAAAAATGTGATGACTAAATGTTGTAAAATGTAATAATATGTATATGGAAGTTGAAAGGAAAGTGCGGGTGGTAGTTTTGGCGGGTTAGCCTAGCAGTGGGCGTCCTTGCTAGATTTCGACTTCACGAGGGTCAACGGCTAGGCCTACTGTACTTGCTACTTTTGTGTGTTTGATGGCTTTTCCAATAGCTTATTAGTTATGATGCTGTTGTATTTTTTGAGAGTATTTCTGAATAGTAATTCATTGTCATTTGAAATGTGTGTGTATGCATATGTGTGCCTAGTTGCTACATTGTTGTACAATGGAATAATAGGACTATGCGTAAGGAATCATTTAAATATATGTAATGGAATATTCACCAGAATTAAATGGAAACCAAAGACTTGAACAGTTCGCTAACTCACTGTCTTCACAAACTCTATCCTATCCTATTTTTCTTCTACCACAGTGTACAAATCCATGTATCGGCTCAGGCACCCCTAGACCTGAGGCCGGTAACACATGCAAGCCATCCTACCGCTCATCACAACTATGTATCCCTGACTGGGAAACATTCCAAAACATGTGGTAGTCACATGCCCACACTCATGATATGTCTTTTTAAGTTCATTTGGAAATGTTCAAAAGTTCCTATCTTCTCTTCATAAACTGATTTAAACTCGTCTGATTAAATGTTTGCAACTCAAATGGTTAGATGAGGTTATAAATGTAAATCTTACTCAAACAGTACCATCTCTCTTTAAATGTATTCTCAATACAAAATATGTTAATTCCTAAGTGTTTTATAAAAACGTTGTGTTATGTAATGTTAAGTGAAATGAATCAATTAACATTTTAATTAAAACATTTTAAAATCATTACAAACTTGTCAATTTCTCTGATTTAGTTTCAAGTATGAGTGTTGGTAAGAAACATGATCAAAATATGGTTTTTATGGTAATCCTGAAAATCATTACAGAATGTCCTTCCGTCTAACAGTATGTCATTCCGGATAACAATGACACAGCCAAGTAATTGAACCCGTATTTTTGTGTTAAATTACACAAATCTGTTATTTGTTGAGATAAGGATACATCAATAGTCTTGTTTTCTTTACTGGAAACCCTTTTTTTTTATTCCCCCCAAAATTACGATTTGATTTTGAATTATGAGTTATCAACAGCCAGAAATGAGCCCATGTCCATATGAAATTCCAAATTGATTATATTAGTTGGGAGTAAAATGTTGTTTTCTGTGCACTAATTGTTTGTTGATCTCCAATTATAAATATTAATACATTTGTATATTTTAACAGTGTTAATAATATGACTAATTTCAAAATTAATTACAGTTACCCGGGAATTACATTTACTTTGGGGAAAATATGTGAATCACAAAAAAAAGGTTTATTACATTCTTAAAATGAAAACATGTAATTGCATAATATACGCAACACTAAAAAGTATTGAAAGTACTTAAATGTGATATTATTGTCAGTTTTTTTTCCCTCCAATTTAAAAATCCTTATCCGTCATTCACCCACATACGTAAGAAGGGAGATTGACAACTAGACAAACATAAATGTACAAACATTTTCCTGATTTGACTCAATGTAGCTGCTGGACATTCCAGATTCAGCCGCAACAAAATAAGCTATAAGCTTATTAGCAAGCTAATAATAAGCCTCGTGTGTCGTGTCACCAGTCCTGTTGTTACCGAATGCCGATACAATACAAAATGCCTGATAAGTTATTATTCATCTCTTACAATGTACTACAAATAAAAATATTGTTTGTTTAACATGCTAATTATCAGAACGCGCTGATCACTGTCTGAAATAGTGCAGCATGCAAACTTACGTAGAAGCCGAGTGGGGAACGGTGCAACAGAGAAAGATGTTGTTGTCTTGGCTGGAGAAGATAATGTCATTAGATTTAGATGTGATTATTATAATATGCATATTCATTTGTCAACCCAGCGTGTTTTAGTATGAGTGAAGTAGGCCAACTTAAGGTTCAGGTGGTAGGCTACATCATTTTTGACGTCGGACTATGAATAAATAAATAAACTGTTGTTGGTGGAGTTTGCATTGAACGTTTTTCGAGTCACCCGGTACTATGTATATGTAGGCTACTTAAATTAAATGCTGCCATACCACAGATTTCTTTGCCATTTTGCCTAATAACACTGACAAAGTAGGCTATGGCAGAGTTTGTAGTTCGGCAGCCAATTGTGCTCGTGCCGTGTTCCAAAAAAATGTGCAGATGAACGAACGGGAAAACAGTAACACCTTTTCTTTTAAATTCTATATTTTTACAGTTGCTTTAGGCCTATTTGTCTATAATCTACAATTTCTGTCAAACATTTCTTTAATTCAGCAATGGTGACACAAGCGGGAATCAGATCTCACACTGCCATATGGCAGCTCGACTAAAACAATCTTAGTCGACCAAGAGCTTAGTCGACCAAGAGCATATCGACCAGAAAATCGACTAGTCGACTGAGTGGGGACTGCCCTAAACGTTACCCACCTAAGTCGATCCCGTTTGCTTCGACAACAGAAGTGGAAACAACTAACGTTATCCTTTCAAATTATATCTAGTCAACACAATAGATTTATTTGCACGTTTATATTTCTCCACCTTCGATGTTTCAGTAAGTGCTGTTGGCCGTGTTGCGTTTATGCTCCACAGCTTCACTCGTTGAACACCAACAAGTCAGCGCGCAGCTCATATACAGGTGCTGGTCATATTATTAAAATATCATCAAAAAGTTGATTTATTTCATTAATTCCAGTAAAAAAGTTAAACTTGGATATTATATTCATTCATTACATACAGACTGATATATTTCAAAAGTTTATTTGTTTTAATGTCGATGATTATAACTGACAACTAAGGAAAATCCCAAATTCATTATCTCAGAAAATTTGAATATTACTTAAGACCAATACAAAGAAAGGATTTTTTGAAACCTTGGCCTACTGAAAAGTATGAACATGAAAAGTATGAGCATGTATAGCACTTAATACTTAGTTGGGGCTCCTTTTGCCTGAATTAATGCAGCGTGGCATTGAGTCAATCAGTCTGTGGCACTGCTGAGATGTTATGGAAGCCCAGGTTTCTCTGATAGTGGCCTTCAGCTCTTCTGCATTGTGGGGTCTGGCATATCGCATCTTCCTCTTCACAATACCCCATATATTTTCATGGGGTTAAGGTCAGGCGAGTTTGCTGGCTAATTAAGAACAGGGATACCATGGTCCTTAAACCAGGTACTGGTAGCTTTGGCACTGTGTGGAGGTGCCAAGTCCTGTTGGAAAATTAAATCTGCATCTCCAAGAGCTGAAGGCCACTATCAGAGCAACCTGGGCTTCCATAACACCTCAGCAGTGCCACAGACTGATTGACTCAATGCCACGGCGCGTTGCTGCAGTAATTCAGGCAAAAGGAGCCCCAACTAAGTATTAAGTGCTGTACATGCTCATACTTTTCATGTTCATACTTTTCTGTTGGCCAAGATTACTAAAAATCCTTTCTTTGTATTGGTCTTAAGTAATATTCAAATTTTCTGAGATACTGAATTTGGGATTTTCCTTAGTTGTCAGTTATAATCAGTAAAATAAATACAAATTTGAAATATATCAGTCTGTGTGTAATGAATTCATATAATATACAAGTTTCACTTTTTGAATGAAATTTGTGAAATAAATAAACTGATGATATTCGAATAATATGACCAGCACCTGTGTATATATATATATATATATATTCATGAGCATACCATAAAAGGAGAAAACCTAGCGTTTTTCCCGGGACAATTTCACAGGAAGCACCAGGGGGCATACAACAGCACCCGGGCCATTTTCAGCCCAACCAATGTAACACTCCCTATTCGGAGACTTTAAGGAACAGAGTGAAATACCCCCAAAAAACTGTCAATGACCCCTAAATGTCTGACATACCTAGCTAGTTGACACACCTATCCCCAAGAACCTGTAGAGTTTCTTTTCACGTAATAAACTCCTTGAGGTGGGGGTGTCAACTGTTGCATCAGGCGGCTTCTTGATAATGAGGTCAACATCGACTTCCACTTTAAACTCACTATGTTGTTGAAAGCTTTTTAAGGCCCGGGAAAACGTAGGCCTTTTTTATGCTCTCTATTTACATTTCATATTTCCAAAAGATAGAACATTGAAGATAGCAACCAGTTACTGTAGCTAATTATGGAGACAAAGTTGTTAGCCTAGGTGGCTAGCTAGCACTAGCATACAAGTCTTATCAACGCTAGCTAATTGGTAAATGATCAAACATCTACACTCATGGTATACTAGTTTGGCCCTGCTCTCTAGCTAATGTAAAAGTTACCCTAGCTAGAGAAGCGAACTATAGTAGCAACACTGACTTACCAGCTCACTTGTACAGACGATACTGCTACTGACATAAAGACAACTTTCAGATTTCTTTCCCCCAAGTTAATCCGTTATTGTTTTCAATATATTCTTTTTTTCCTGTAATACCAAACGCAGAAAGCAGCTGCTTCAACGATAATATACCAGGAAGTGTGCTCCCAGCACACTTAAGCTAAACTTGCACCGAACTGTTCATACGAGTTCATGCGAACAGACGCCATATTTGTGTTGATAGTTTGCAAGCCTTGCGCCAGAGCCCATCTACGGAGAGCCTGTTCCCTCCCTATTAAGCCCCATTGTACCGAATTTCGTTGCCGTTCCACAAGAGTTCCACTGGGGGCGGTCGACAGCAATGAGTGCAAAATGAATGGGAGTCAATGGAGCTAGAATGCTAAATGTGTCTCTTTCGCCTGATTGTCATTGAGAGATATCAGATTTGATCGTAGTTTTGGCAAATTCAACATGGATTATAGGTCGAAAGTTGAATGAACAATAATTTATGTCCTTTTGATACAGGACGAGTCGTTGTTGCCCATAACACGCTAGCATTCTGCTAATGAATACTGATTGTATGACGTCATTGACATTTTAAAAGGCTTTTTAGAACAAAAGCAAAAAAATCTAACAGCAGTGTATCTTCTTTGCCTCCTCTTTCGAATGCAACATTCAAATTACTTGACAAAAAAGTATATCCTGACAAAAGTGGATTTTGAGGGTATAGCTCCTTAGACCTCCATTTATTCTGCACTCACTGGTGAGCGCCCTCAAATGGAACCAGAGTGGAACTGCAACCAGTTCAGAACCCGGAAGTTTACCGAAATTGGCAGTTCTCCCTATATTACACATTCTCTGCTTGCGCTTTCAATGATATGGAAGGGCATACAGTGGTTTTTAATTACGGCGCCTCCTCGTGTCGACCAAATGTAATAACCCTGGACTTTGCATGCAATAACGCCATCTTTACCGCATCACGCCAGGGACACACTGGTTATAGAAGGCTTAGAAAATATGTTACCATTACAAAAAATATGTGGCACGTCATGTATTACGGCCACAGTAGGCCTGTTCCTTAAAGCGAGTTTACCGAATAAGCCAGGCTTATGTCAGTTAGTCAGACTCATTTCTAGTTCATTCTGTTCCATAAAGCCTGCTCAACGTAGTTCAAACTCAGTTATTATGGCAACTTATGCTTCTAAACTAGCCTGGTCCGGGGCAGGCTTAGCCTGTGTTGTTGCTTAACCAGACATTCCTGTAACACTGACCCAACGGGAAAACGATGATTTACCACGGACATTCTAATTTTCTCATTCTCATCAGTTCAATATGTAGGCTACATTTATAGAAAATCACCTTACATACATAGGGTACAACATTGATCATAATGCTTGAAACATATGGCTATAGGTAGTTTGTGATTTGAAATGTTTAGGCATAAGCAGTGGTGGCTGGTGAAAATTTTTCTAGGTGGGGCTGTGAAATATTCAGTCAATTCAGTAACCATCCTAATACAATTGAACACAAACTGCAGGATACAAGTGCTCTGTGAAATAGTAATTATTTAATTAATGCACACAGCTATAGGCAATAGGCACTTGAGCCACTCTCCCTGGTAATATTAGGAAACACAACTCAACTATTACTGTAAGACTAAATATTAAGGATTTATAGATATATTGCTAGATGACACACATACGCACGTGTGTGTATGTGTGTTTTATTTGCACATACATTTTGCCCTTCTGTCTTTCTGTGTGACAAACTTCTCAATGTCCCTGTTCTTATCCACTTCTTCGTTGTGTTTCCTCACCCCAATCCGGTGACCTTCGTCCAGTTGCGTAGCGATATTAGGTGCGTTCGACATGACCTCGCTTCATGCAGCGCTGCAGCCGGCTGCAGGCGGCTGACTTGAAACAGTGAATTCTGGTTAGACTTTTTGTCCGACTTGAGACGGCGCCGAGGCTAGGTCACTGTGACGTAGCCATCAAAGTACCGTGAGATCGATTCGAGAACTGCCGGCTGTGTAGTCGAGCGCATTTTCTCAAGAGCAACTGCACGGCTTCAAATGACGACACAGCTATTTCATGATTGGCCAGACTCACACACGACAACTTTGACGCTTGTTTTGTAATTATTCTGACACCTTCAACATTTGTTGAAGAAAGGGTTTTGGGCCACCTCTTCTACTAACGGAAAGACTAAGTGTAATTATAAATAAAGTAACGTAAGCAAACAGCGCTTGATCGGCCATGACTGACATCAACGCAGCAAACCACGAGAAGCTGGAATGTCCAACTTCACAGAGCCGTTTTCAACTCCTCCCCGACTGCAAGCGGCTACTCTCGCCGGTCGTTTCATGCAACCGCAGTCCATGTCGAACGCACCTACTGACTCTGCCTAGCATGGCTAGCTTGATTGTATTCTCCATGTGTACCTGTGTACACATGTTTTTTTATTTTCTCGGCCAATGACAGTCTACAGTAGGACTATTCTAAATTCGAATATATATTCGAATAGTTTTTCAAAACGAATTTCAAATGTGAAAATTAATATTAGAATGTAAAAAAACACAGCAGGGGCGCGACTGTCTGCATTGCGGGTGGGCACGCGCCTAAGGGTCACTACTGACAGTTGACTTGCGTGGAAGATGGCAGAAAGTGCAGAACCCAGCTTGACCGCAGCAGAGAAAGTGATTGTAACCCCAAAAAATCTAACAGTGATGTCTGGAAATATTTTGGATATTAGTCAGTTGTTAAACTTGTTGAGTCTACAGCAAAAGTAGTGTGTAAGCTATTTAAGCTAGAGTTAGCTTACCATTCAACAACTAGCAACTTGAGGCTACATCCCCATTTTTACCACAGCACAGCTTGCTCGAAGCGTTCAATGTCCGTTCTATAGCCTACTGTAAAACTTCAAAAATGTGTTTATTGTTTTCGTTTATTTAAACCGATATGCGCAGAGAGCATGACGGGAAGAGAGAGCAAGAGAGCGAGAGAGAGAGAGAGAGAGAGAGAGAAAGAAAGACTGCGTGTATGAGAGCGAGAGGCCAAGGTCTGCGGTCTTGGCCATTAGTTCATTTAGTTATTTTTATGTAGGTAATATGTTGTTAAAGATGTTTAAACTTAAATAAATTACCTACAGTATACAAGTAGTTATGTCTCGTTGTATTTTTGTCCCGCATTTCTTAGTTCTCGAAAATAGGACATGTCTGGGTAAAAGTTTAATTTTCATAGCTACATTATTGTTAACAGTAGCCTACAATTGAAAGCCTAAATCCATACATCTATCTTCCATTTTCCCGACTCAAAAAACATGTTAAAAGTTAGGCTACTGGATAATGTCTTGATTAATAGTAGGCTACTTATAAGGCTATTTATATGTCCAAAAGTCAATTTAGATGTGTTTAGAGGGTGTCCGTTTTATTAATCAATGAAGTAAAGGTGTATTAAAAAAGAACCTCGTCCTACGTAGCCTATCATGGCGTGTCATTTTATTTCGATGAAGTGGTGGATGAGGTTGCTTAAAGTGAACGTTCTTTCTGGAAGAAGTCACGTGGCCGTAAACATTGCGTTTTGCCGTAGACGATCGATATGATCAATGTTCCACCTCTCGGGCTGCTTAAGAATAGGGTGCATGCGCAATTAGCTTGACTACCTAAATCTGACTAGAATTATTAGTATTGCGTGAGCTGAAATTTGCCTTATTTATTTATTTATTTTTAATTTTTATTTTACCTTTATTTAGCCAGGTAGGCTAGTTGAGAACAAGTTCTCATTTACAACTGCGACCTGGACATTCATTCAACATTCATACGCTGCATGTCTTTATGATGGTGGGGGAAACCGGAGTACCCGGAGGAAACCCACGCAGGCACGGGGAGAACATGTAAACTCCACACAGAAAGGACCTGGAACGACCGGGGTTCGAACCAGGGACCTTCTTGCTGTGAGGCGACAGTGCTAACCACTGAGCCACCGTGCTGCCCAATGGAAGCGCTTTAGCCCCGCTTGTCTTGTTCAGCTAATTCAAGTCAGGCTTGGGACTTTAAATCCAGCTTTTTTGAGCGGCCTTTATGGAACAGGCCTCGGATTGTTCCATTTTTGTGTTAAAGGGGTAATTGACTGGGTTTTTTGAGTAATTGGGTGTGCGCTTCGGAATGAGGCGCCAACCTTTGTTATCTCACATATATAATATTATTATTCTTTTTGCGCCCCTAAAACTCGGTCAATATTTGCGCTACATAGACAACGTCCACGTCAAAAGTTTCGTCTTGGTAGAGATTGAGTTGCTTGTATTCAGATTTTCATTCCGTTGCACAGTTTAGGAGGATACAACGTTTTTGTGGCAAAAAGTGTCTTTTGTCGGCAAAGGGTACTAAATTCTAGTCTACGTCACTACGCCAGAACACGCTAGCAACGACGCATGGATAAAAAGTGATAGAGACGTTCCCGTGAGACTGCCTAGTCTTAAGTGGCAGCCATGCTAGAAAGTATTTTCGTAATAGCACGCAAATTGAAGTTTAGATTATGAGTAAAAAATACCACCCCCCAAAAATCCCAACCATTTGGCTTTGTTGAGAAAGCGATTTTGAGTGGAACTGATATCTCGAATTTTTTATTTAGGTCGTGAAGTCTTTGCAATTTCAGCGAATGCGGGTCGCCCGTGAGACCGCCTAGTCTTAGGAGCAGGGCCGGATCTAGGGGGGGGGCTGGGGTGAGCTACGCCCCCCCAGATTTCTGCCGCGCCCCCCCAGATTTCCGCGGCCCGGCCGGGACCGGTTTTACCAATTGAAAAACGACTGTTTATTTTAGATAAAGCTCAAATCAGCACCAAAAAGATGTGGAAGTCAGTAGCTAGTCACTGTCGTAGCTTTTAGTCTCGTTTACAGACAACAGTGGGACTGACTGATCAAAAGCTAAGAATATAACAATGGAAAACCAGGCTAAGAAACGTAAAGATGGGGCTGAAAAATTAAGAGACAAAAAGACACCACATTTACTAGACAAGGTTTTACCAATTGAAAGACGACTATGTTTATTTTAGATAAAGCTCAAATCAGCACCAAAAAAATTCCGCGCGCTCGCATTAGGTGTGGAAGTTTTAGTGTAGTAAGCAGTTCACTTGTCAGCAAATAAGGATCAAAATCTAAAGAAGGCCTATCTCTGGTATACATTATTTTTGCTTTTCGTCGGTGGTAAGGTGTGCTATTTTCGTGTGCGAAATCATTCATCCATTCTCCCGAATGTTTAAAACGTCTGGCTCCGCACATGATTAACACTAGGATCGTTAAGCAGTCTAAAAAATGGTATCAATATAAAAAAGAATACGATCTCTTTCCGTAATGATACCGCCCCCCCAAAAATGTTCATTGCCCCCCCAGTCAAAGCAGGCTGCATCCGGCCCTGCTTAGGAGGCAGCTAGTAATTTGATAGTTCGGTCAATTCTAAACTAAAAATCAGAAGGAGGGCAATGTTATGACGATATGACTATTGTGAAGACAGCCAGAAAATTCCCCAGAAATTGTACGCTCTCTAGTTTACACTGTTCCTTAAGGTCTCCGAATAGGGTATGTAACATTGGTTTGGCTAAAAATGGCCCGGGTGCTGTTCTATGCCCTCTTTTACATCCAGCATTTTTTTCCCGGGAAAAAACGCAAGCTTTTTCCCTTATATCATTGGTATTTAGATGAGCTGTGCGCTGATTGGTTGGTTTACAACGAGCGAAGCTGCAGAGCAAAGACGGCCAACAGCACTCACTGAAACAAGAAGGTGTCGATTTGAAATAAAAACGTACAAATAAATCTATTGTGTCTACACAACACTGTTTTCAACAGATTGACTAGATATAATTTGAAATGATTACGGTAGTTTCCACGTCTGTTGTCGAAGCAAACAGAATCGCCTTAGGTGGGTAACGTTAGCACTACAGCTTAGCAAACAAACTATCGTGATTCAACACAGCTTCAGTTAGCTCTAGCTATCGTACTGAAAAATGTATCTGGACAAACATGCATCTGAATTGTAGATTTACATAACAACACAGGTTATTTATTTGAATGAAACATAGTCAGAAACATGAAATAACGTAAATCCCATTGCCAATAAACTAGGCTAAACACATTCATGCTCTTGTGTTAGCAAGCTTAACTGGTTTACATGCCTATAGGTGTTTTCGCTATCTAGCTGTTCTTACATTCCTTGCAAATCACTGATGAAAAACAGATGAGCTTGAGTGTAGTTAACATTGACTAGACGGTTATGGCTGATGTTTGTTTATACCGTTGCATAGAAGATCTCTGTGCAGTTGTGCGAACCATTTCACCAAGGATGGTTTTAAAATCTGGGAATATGTAAAGCAGGAAATGCTATGGCTGTTGCTGAAAAGAGGTGCGTTCCGACCTTAGTTATGTTCACCGCAAGCTGTAGTATGATTTTGTTGTGACAGTTATTAGCAATGCTAACGTATCCTGTATCTAGCACAGCCTTTCTCCAGTTATTTCGAATAGATAATCTAGACAGGCGTCAGCAAAAGGCTAGACTGCTTTCGTTTTCTGGCTATTTTTTTGGAAGCTTCCCTTCTAATGCCGATTACAGCTAGTCTAGCTAGTCATTTGCAAAGTAAGGTATGTTGATGTGTTTAGAAACGTAGCGTCGCTATCTCGGACTGGGCAAGAACACCAGTGAGTGGGCTGGTCTGGATGTACATTTTGGGGCGTGACAAAGACACAGATCAGAGCCAATTGAATGCGGGAAAAAAGTGTCAATGGACTTTGAGGTTCACTATATGTTCATTTTACCCACCGAACTGTCGTTATTCAACTATGACAAGGTAAAATCGGTTTTGCAATCAGTGACCCCTTTAAAAGAGTGATTCAAGGGTGATTTAACAATACAAATATAACAATAAGTCTAACGCCCCCCCCCCTTACCTCAAAGAACTTCTCACCCCACAAACCTCCACACGGACCCTCCAATCTGCTGCAAAACATCTCCTGAAACCACCAAGGACTAAGCTTCGTACTATGGGAGTTTGGGCTTTCTTCTCAGCCGCTCCCAGTCTGTGGAATGCTCTCCCTCATCACCTGAGGACTGTAAAGGCAGAATTCTAGTGGCACTGTGTAGATCTGAATCGTCAAGAGATGCGGTTTCAATACAATTTATTTAGATTACCGTATTTTACGGAAAATAAGCCGCGGCTTGTACTCCGATTTTACTGTTTTCTTGTGCTTCTGCGGCTTATATTTCGAAGCGGCTTGTAGTCCGGTTTTAGAACAAAAAATTGGCTTGTCTCAAGATCTCTACTGACCGTGCAGCTAATTTTATGCTCAACACTTGAACGGGGACTTATTACTTGAAAGAGGATTTATTTACTGTGTGGTCTGTTACACTTTCAGGGCATGAAAATACAGCGACTTGATAAAGTAGGCAAATGGCTAGTAGAACATAACATTTCATAATAATTTCAGTTAATAAAATAACTTCAAGACCCAGTGAAATGTTATAGGCTAGGCTAGCTAGCAAAATAACACTAGCATCGCTAACATTACTAATTCAACTTTGGTAGTCTAACCGAGCTCTTTGTAAATTAGTTTTAGATATAATTGTAAATGCTCTTGCGGACAATAAGACATCGACGCGGTCTCTTTTCATAACTTGTATTTTACCACTGCTCTTCTTGACATTACCATTCCAACAGACGCTGGCGCTGTATGAGTGGAGAGGAGACAGCGACAGCTCACGCTGTACGGTATGGAACGCCGATTTAGTTTAGTTTTTTTAATAAATAAATAGATCTGTAAATAAATATATAAATACAGAATGATATAAATATGGCAATTAAATAAAGCCTAAAATTAAAAAAGATGGCAATAAATATATCAATAATAAATGTATTTATTTCAAAATTACTTTTTTGTAAAGACAACATTTATTTATGTAATGGGACTTTTATTTCCTAATGCCACATTTATTTATTTTTTGAAACTTATACACTCTCCATTTATTTCCACATATATTACCCCTCCACATTTATTACCACTCCACATTTATTACCCCTCCACATTACCCCTCCACATTACCGACCCACATTTATTTCCGATCTCACATGCAGATCTCACATGCCGCCGGACAAAATTCGGCGTGCCCCCCCCCCGTGGCACAATCCAGACGCGGATTGTGCCCCCCGTGGCACAATCCAGACGCGCGATATGCACTTATCTATACCCAAAATTAGTTTTGGACAGTGTCTTGCACGCTCAATATACAATAATCGGGATTTCCGGGACATTGTATGGCATTTGCGGGTGTCCGCTATTGAAATGCGGGAGACTCCCGGACCTTCTGGGATGTCTGGTGTTCGTGTGCAAGACGGCAACTGTAGAAATCCACCATGGGGCTCAACATAATCTTTCTTAGGGTTAAGAGTATTTTAACCGTAAGCTATTGACTGGGTTCACAGTGACGTTTTAAGTAATTTGTAGTTTCATAAGGGGTTGTGGTATGCTATCTTGGGAAATTTGGCTATTGCATCAAGACAACCCCAAATACGTGATTAGCCTACACATTCGGGTATTTTCTGGTGTGCTCACGATAACCAGTTGTTTTCGATGAACCCAGGCCATACTAAATGTTGCCTGAATGCCTGAATTTATCACTAAAAGCTCCTTACATCCATGAGCCTACAGCAGCAAATATGAGATGCGACTTGAAAATCGTCAATAATGTTGAATGGTGAATTCGTGACGATTCTGGTGATAGAGGTAGATAGGTGTCCCTGTCTGCCTTCGATCTTGTGCAGCATGCGTTGGTCTGAAGATAACCACGCCCCTCTCATTTGCATGGGAGATCGGAAATAAATGTGGAGGGGTAATAAATGTGGAGTGGTAATAAATGTGGAGGAGTAATGTGGAGGGGTAATAAATGTGGAGTGGTAATAAATGTGGAAGAGTAATATATGTGGAAATAAATGTGGAGTGTATAAGTCTCAAAAAATAAATAAATGTGGCATTAGGAAATAAAAGTCCCATTAAATAAATAAATAAATGTTTTCTTTACAAAAACGTAATTTTGAAATAAATACATTTATTATTGATATATTTATTGCCATCTTTTTTATTTTAGGCTTTATTTCATTGCCATATTTATATATTTATGTATTTATATATTTATTTACAGATCTATTTATTTATTTAATTTTGACTAAATCGGCGTTCCATAGTACGGATCGTGAGATCGGTTGTAACGTGAACTGCAGGACGAGATATGTGAGATGCTTTTTCAGTGATTGTCAACACAATCCACCAAATGACAAAAACAGTCGCTAGATTTGTCGCTAGTCGCTTTTTGCTAATAAAGTCGCCAAGAGGGTCTGGAAAGTCGGCAGATATAGCGACAAAGTCGCTAAGTTGGCAACACTGACGGCAACTCCCGAGGGACAAAACACCCTTGTTCGTTGTCACAAAAAGATCTGCTACAGTAGGCTATCCTCAGGATTTGCAAGCTAGCTAAACTTATAATATTATAATAATAATTTTGTAGACATATCAATGGATTCTGCCACTAAATGAGTGACTTGGCTTTATTTCTGGACATACTATCCACAACCAAAGTGTTACACAATGCTGTAAGATCGCCTATAGCTACTCGTGCATTGCTCTTGGTACCCAGAATGCCCTGCGGCAAGCTAAAAAGCTACTAAAGTTAAGGGCATTAGCTTAGTTAAATAAGCATTGTTTGGAGTTCCATTGTTGTGTTCGTTCTGTTTTGTTATGTGTAATATAATGCTATGGTCTATAGTTTAGATAATTTGAGTGTTCACCCTGATTGGGAATGTTGTCTGGTTATATAGCTATCCAAGCTGCCCTCTGTAATCCATTGTTGCACATGTGAATTATTGTGTGCGTTGGTCTTTCCGGTGGTAACATTGTCTGCTCATAAAGTGCGTCTTGTACTCTGATTTATAAACACAAATTGCAGATTCTGGGGGGGGTGCGGTTTGTACACGGTGTGGCCTAATTTCCTTAAAATACGGTATACAAATACATACGATTAAACAAAACTTTGCTGATCAGTAAACTACGAAACGGTGCTATCCATGTAGTTTCTCTATTTGTATTCACCTTATTCTGGAAGTCCCAAACTCCGCAGTCGTATTCTCATTTCCTGTTTGTATACTTTCCGCTTTAAAACAGTACTATAAGAGAACGTCTTAAACAAGCTTTGGTACACATTTAAGGCTAATAAAGATGCCCAGCGTCAACTGTGCAGTTAGTGGCTGCCATAACAACTGGAGAAAACGAAATCAGACCCTGTCTTTTGATTAGGCCTACTAGTGCACTCATGTAAGTTTTAACACGTTGAATAAAGCTTCTACCAAAGACCGTCGATAAAAAAAGTTGTTACTATTTATTATTACAGCACAATTTGTGTAATTTGTCACTCATACATTTGCAGTTTATGGCTAATAGCAAGCTTAAGCTTTCAAACAAGGTATAGCAAATATGCCCTGCAGTGAAATCGTTAGAACATCTTATGTTTGTGGCTAATGACATGTAACGCCTATAGCAGCAAAGCAGAGCAGCGATCTGACCGGCAAACGAATTATATAAACACTAAAAGTCGTTTTCAAGCCATCCAGTGAAAGGGTGTATTGGTGACTTGTTGTAGCACACGAACATAGCACAACTGGCACAAATCCACCAACCGTATATCATGTTTTAGCAGCGGTACTTTTCGGCAGTTCTCCATTGAATTGAATGATATCCCCGGTAAACAGGAAGTTTGAATACAACGGAACTAAAAAAGGTGGGAGGGGCAGAATAAGGTGAATACAAACAGGACACTAGCCCAATCTCCTGTAACAAATGGTTCAGGGCAAAGAGGTCAACTTGCCTGACTCTACTCTCCCCAACTTAGTGCCTTAGCTGGCTATTGATTAGATCAGTCATAAACAGTGTTGGGGGTAACGCGTTACTATAATAATATTACATTTGTCTATAACGCAGTAATGTGACGCGTTTCTGTTGATAACTTCAGTAACCCCATTACAGTTACTAATACAAAATGTATTGCGTTACTTGCGTTACTTGCATTACTGCAATCTGCATATCGGGAGGAGAAAAAAACAACAATTCAAACTTCCCTTTACACTACCTGTGTTTGCGTAACACTCGTCACTTGATTTAGCCCCAGAGTTCATGAGGCAAAACAAGAATGGCTTCTTCGCTTAGGACGCATTTTTGAGGGATGGAGGTATGCACATTACCTTGTATTAATTGCGCGAAAGGACAAAAACACCTCTCCACCGCTGCGAACATAACCTCTAATCTGTCAAAGCATCTTCAACGGCAACATGCTAACTCAAGACTAGTAGCTAAAGATCCCCGGACCCTGAGTGACACTGACGCTGATAAAAGGTTGCCGTTGCCATTGTTGCCGACACCAGCCAAGCAGCCACGACTTGACTTTCAATAGCAGGTTACCTAAGCAGAGATAAACAGACATCTGTTGTAGAAGCATAAATGTTGCCAGTTGTAAGCATTATTTTATTTTGAGACATTTTGCTTACTGCCAGTAGGCCTACTGTAGCCTTGTTATGCTTGACAACTTTTAGGTTGATGTTCACAACTCTTATGTCAGCTTTGTGGTATTAAAAAGCATAAAAGAGAGATATGTCCTCATTATAATAAGAATGTGAGTTGATTTGGGCAGATAATGGTACATATATATTGTTATTTGGCAAGTGCACCTCAGGTGATGTACGGAATAATCCAAAATGTAACTAGTAATGTAACTAGTTTCTTTCAGCAGTGAGTAATCTAGTAAAGTAAAGCATTACTTAAAAAAAATTAACTAATGTGTAATATATTATTTTTTTGGAGTAACTACCCCAACACTGGTCATAAACCATTTGTTTAAACACAACCTCAGTCTCTTAAAAACACACTCTTAGTAACTAAATCAAAAACTGCCATTACAGGTCACCACTGTGGATTCTTTTAAATGTGGCCTCAAAACCCACCTTTTTAACAGAGCTTTTGGCTGATTGACTCTTTTACTCTGTCCTATTATCTTTGTTTGTTCAGCATGATTTTTTTGGGCACCCTTTCTTATTTTGAACACTTTGAGATTTTAGCTAATATAAAGCATTATAAATACTATTATTATTATTATTAACGTAATGTTTATATTACATGAAGCGGGGGGGGAAATGTGCATTACATGTGGCAGTCCCAATCTAAGCGGACATGAAACCTAGGGCCTGTTCCATAAAGGCTGCTCAAAAAAAAATTGTAAGCTTAGTAATAAACAGGCACACACAGTCCAATGTCAATGTAGTTGTATCTTTCAAATAGGCCTGGACTTGTAATCTGTCATACCGGGTGAATGCTCGGTGGGCTAAGGCACCTTTTGGGTAAACCTGACAACTTCCCCGAGTTACAAGACACATCCTGGCTGGCCGACTTTGCCTTGGTGTGGACATATTGGGGCATCTGAACGATCTAAACATGAAGCTCCAGGGAAAGGGTGTTTTTGTGTGTATTCCAACGTGAAAGCGTCCAAGGCCAAACTTCTGTTGTTCTCCAGACAAATGAGCAGCAGCTCTCTCGCTCATTTCCCACTGAACGCGCCCCCCTCATACAGTAGCACTTTGATCTATCAGGCCGGGATTTTCAGGCACACACGCAGACTGCAGGGTTGATGCAATAGTGGTTTATTTGCCAAATATAACAGGTAGTCCAACGGAAGGGTAGTCCACAAAGAGAATCCACGGAACAAATAATCCACAGGGAAAGTGTAAAGACAGGTAACGTACTCACGAAACTCCATGACCGAGTGAAGAGGGAAGGACACCCAGTGCTTAACCCTTGTGCTGCCTTCGGTCACAATGACCCGAAGGTTCACAACGACCCCTCATTCTGCTGCGACAATTTTACCCAATACAAAAACGAATAAAAAGCATTTTCTTTTAACATTTGCGCTGTGGGGGGTGTGAGACAGCCCGACGGTTAAAAGAAAATGCTTCACTTTATTTTTGTATGAGGTACAGTTGTCACAACACGTGGGGGGGTCCAATGACTGATGGGTCACAATGACCCGAAGAGAACACAAGGGTTAAATAGGAAGTAGTAATCACCTCAGGTGTGCCCAGTTAGAAGAAAGGTAGTGTTTAGGTGCTCTAGAGTGAGTGTCGCCCTCTAGAGGACTGGCGACCCTGCACGGACGTGACATGATCGACCTGCATGCCGAGTTCTCCCACCGCTTCTCAGACTTTAGCAAGATTGAGACTGAGCTTGTATCATGCCCCCTATCTTTCGACAGTGAGAAAGCACCACCAGACACACAACTGGAGCTCATCGACATGCACTGTGACAGTGCTTTGAAGGAGAAGTACAAAACGGCTACAATGGACCAGTTTTATGGCTCACTGAAACAAACATAAAAAAGCAGCCCAGAGGATGCTGGTTTTATTTGGGTCCACATATGTGTGTGAACAAACGTTTTCAGTCATGAACTACAACAAATCCCATCACAGGTCAAATTTAACAAATGACCACTTGTCAGCAGTTTTGAGGATGACACCTCAAAAATGACACCAGACTTTGATGCCCTTGCCGAGAGAGGTGACCAGACCCATTGCTCACATTAAGACCCAAATCACCAAGACCGGTAGGCAAGGCTTATGCTTTCTTTTTCTGTTTTACAGTCTTACGCATTTTTTTATGGAGATGGTGATTATTGCAATGAGAACTATCCAGCAATGCACTTGGATACAGGCCTTTTATCCCCATTCATCTGACAATAAACATGTGTTACAATTATTATTATTATTACAATACAAGTAATGCAATAAGAGCAAGAAATACAATAACTGGCTCAGATTGTGGTGCTTTATGTGGGCTGAGATGATTTGAGAACTGTAAATATGGCTCACAGTGGAGGTGAAATGAGAATTGTTCCTTAATATGCTGTCATAAACAGGCCGTTCAATATGAACCAAATGATATGCTTTTAGAATGGAGGTGGTTTTTTACAGTGCTGTATATTTAGACATCTGCTGTCATATACAGTATGTCATATATGCCTATTTTTATGTCTCCAGTCATATAAACTTTTTTTTAAAGTTTGCACTTAGTTTGTGTGACTTTGATTGTACTTTACAAGGGTAGGATGGTACAGTGACAGAATTGTTCTGCAAGCATATGTACACCTACAGTTAGGGTGACCAGACGTCCGGATTTCGGCCGGACAGTCCGGTTTTCCAGCCTTTTGTCCGGACCGCTGTTGCGTGTCCGTCTTTTCGCCCTTTTGTCCTCCTTTTTGATCCTTCCTGCCCAGCGTCGCAATTTAAAACTTGCGCGGGCTTCAGGCAGTGCCAATTATTCAGTAGGCTTTCAGATGCCGAAGAGAAAGACCTCCTTCAAACATACGTGGAGTGCAGAACTCCCCTTTGTCAGTAAGAGCAGCAAAGACCAATTCCATGCTTTCTGTAAACTCTGTCACATTGACATAGACGTGAGTAGTAAGGGGAAAGGGGCTGTAGAGTGGCATGCTGCTACAGAAAGGCACAAAGATAACACTAGTTCTGCCGGGCACTCTTCGTTGACATCGTTTTTTGCTCCGAAAACAACAGCGGGTGATAAAACGACGGCTGCTGAGCTGACGAAACTATTTCACACTGTAAAACATCACCACTCTTATAGGAGTTTAGACTGCATCGCAAAAGTTGAGAAACGTATTTATGAAGACTCAGTAGCTAAAGGTGTGACCATAGGCAGAAAGTTGCATACCAGAATTTGTACTAGAATTGAAGTAGTTTGGGCAATGGTGTCTTATTTTCTTCTTTGTATTTTGACCATACATATCATATCACCAAAGACAACAGACAATTGCACTTGTATTACCCCTCCGATCAACAACTTTTTGGGAGTGTCCTCCTTTTTGACCCTTTGTCCTCCTTTTTGGACCCAAGTGTCCTCCTTTTCCAGGTCATGCTTCTGGTCACCCTACCTACAGTACACTAGTAGTTGTGTGTCAACGTGAAAAAGAAGAAAGGCTTCACATGTTTTGTCACGCATATAGCATGTGGCCCTTCACTTGGTTTCAAAAGCTTAATGAGGCCCTTGAGCCAAAAAGTTTGCCCACCCCTGTCCTAGAGCCATAAATCTGTGGAGCTAGTGCAAATGCTATGACGACAACAACAATGATAACTAGAGAGCGTACAATTTCTGGGGACATTGTAGGGTGTCCTTGTTGGTTGCAGAGGGGTCCGTTTTTTAATGACATTATTACAACTAATATTTCTGTATATAAAAATGCATAGTTATTATTTATTAAGATTAGGCCTTTTTAAGCTTTTTTGTTTTTGCTGCTTACAACTCAAAATACTTTAAGTGAAGTGTAGAATTAAATAGTATTTCCTCTGCAAGAGGGAATAGTGAGCAGCCTCAAAGTGTGATTATTCTGATAATAAGATTATAGATTACAGATTATTCTAACAACGACGTTACCGGCAGTAGAGCTATCTCAGATGGAATCGCGATTCAAACAGTACAATCTGCTAACTGAAAATATGCCCCCAAAAATGTAAATAAGCTTGACATTTATATAGCGGAAAATCGCTCATTCATAAAAAGCTCACTAGCGATCATTGTCAGTAACAACGCAAAATGCGATATAGCCCTTTGTGGAGAAGCTTCCCCGGTAAATTGTATACTGTAGGCTACAGTGTTCGTCTTGGTAGCGATTGCATTGGTTGAATTCGATGTAACGTTCCGTTGTACGGTTTAGGCTGAAATTATTTTCATGAACAGATTGACAAATTTAGGCTGTGGCAATGAAGTTCGGGTTAGTAGTCAGATAGTTTCACCTATTGAAAGACTTTTGATTTAAGGGAGTGCCGAACATGTTCTGTCGCCCTTTGACTTCCTAAACAGCTGTGGATGTTTTTGTTAGCAAGCTACAGTAGCTACCACAGTGTCTCGCGTAGGCTACACTGGATTGAAACCACAGGTAATGATCATTTCACCAACAAATCGTTTACTTGTATCTAATGTCATAAAAAATCCTACAACAAAAATGTATTTGTGAGGAATGTTTATTTTAACGATTGAAAACAGATGCATCATAGACCGCCGTAGTATGTGTTGCCCGGGACCGCTATAGTATGTGTTTCCAGGGCAACAGAGGCTAATGTCATGATGCTAATGCTTCAGTGAAATAGTAGACTACTGTTTCTGAAATAATATCAGCATATATTGTACATTACACTTCACAATTGTGTTTCATATCACAAAGTAAAATTAGTAAATAGTTATCACCCTGGCCTATTTGCTTGTGGCGTTTCTGCAGCTGTCTTGCAGTCAAGCTAGTTAGCTATCTCCCAGAAGTTAACGAGCTGCTAAACTAATGTTCTTCTAGAGGTAGTCACACGTGTTTTCGTGACGTTATGACGTTAGTAGCGTCAGTGACTGTGGCTAGCAAGTTAGCCACCGTTAGCTTCACTTTTCGCCACAAAAACATAATTTAAGCTTAAACCATGCAACGGAACGTAAATTCAATTCAAAGCAACTCAATCGCTACCAAGACGAAACTTTTGACACCATAGTCTCTGTGTAGTCCAAATATTGACCGAGGCTTAGGGGGCAAAAATAAATAATAAGAATAACTAGAGAGCATGCAATTTCTGGGGAAATTGTGAGGGTGTGCCTGCTTGTCCGTCCCTTTAAGTTTTTCCCTTCTAGTGATATTTTCAAGCATTTAGCCTACTCATAGTCTATTGCATAATAATTCATTAAGAACACCCTTGGAAAGAAGCTACTGTAACAACGTTATCACTGGAAATATTTCTGATGGAATGGCGATTCAAACAGTAGCTCTATATCTGCTAACTTATGACGTGCCCCCAAAAACGTACATAAACTTGACATTTATTTAGTGGAAAATCGCTCATGCATAAAAAGCTCAATAGCGATCATTGTCAGTAACAACGCAAAATGCGATATAGCCCTTTGTGGAGAAGCTGCCCCGGTAAATTGTATAATACAGTGTTCGTCTTGGTGGCGATCGTTGGTTGAACGTTCCGTTGTACGGTTTAGGCTGAAATTAAATATTGCTTTCATGAACAGATTGACAAGTTTAGGCTGTGTCAATGAAGTTCGGGTTAGTAGTCAGACAGTTTCACTTATTGAAATACTTTTGATTTAAGGGAGTGCCGAACATGTTCTGTCGCCGTTTGACTTCCTACTGTAAACAGCTGTGGATGTTTTTGTTAGCTACAGTGTCTCGCGTAGGCTACAGCGTTGCAGTACTCGTTTGAAATCACAGGTAATGATTATTTCACCAACAAATCGTTTACTTGTAATCTAATGTCATAATAAATCGTACAACGAAAATGTATTTGTGAGTAATGTTTATTTTAACGATTGAAAACAGATGCATCATAGACCGCTGTAGTATGTGTTGCCCGGGCAACATAGGCTAATGTCATAAAATGGATCGCAAGCTGGTGTAGGACATATTGATTCATCTAAATGTATCAACGTCAATATATAAATGTTTTCTGATATTTTAAAGCTACCTCAGAGACGTCTGAATGTCGAGTTGCTCGCTATATTTATAGCATAGAGTAGGCTACCGGACACCGTGAGCTCACAATTCAGCCTAGCCTACATGACACAGTTCACTCTAAAAAATGCTGGGTAAGGTTTAAAACAGCCCAGTCAATTCCAACCCAGCAGCTGGTTAAATATAGGACAGAACACACGTTAACCCAGCAAGATGGGTTGACCATTTAACCCAGAATGTTGGGTTGATCTGATCATTCAACTCCTAAATGCCTAGCTAGCATTACCTGAACTGTATAGCAAAAAGAAGTAAGCACATATAGGCCTACAACTAAATTGAATAATACAAACACGGAGAAAACATAACGTTGTTAGAAACGGTTTTATTGGTTTAATGTAGCCTACTGTAGACTACCTTTTCTATTTTTACCATCCACTTTTGGCGCCTTCACGAACGAACAGCCAGTCGTTAGTTAGCGTTACTACTACACTACAGTAGAGCTATCTACTAGAGCTAGCTACGCTAAACAGTCCAAAAGCAGACAGTTGCAAATAAAAACTCCTTAAAACAAATCGTTTGCAGTACAGTACGTTTATTTCGGTAGCGTTCTTCTGTATAGTTGAAATTTGCCTCTCTGGCTAGACTAAATGTACACAAAGTTGGGCGGTTGCAAACTGAGGTAACGGCTAAAACAAGCTAACGCTATCCTCAACAACACCTAGCTAGGATTCGGACAATCTCACCATTCAGTTGCTGCAAGAAATGTGTCTACAGTACACCACCGGTGACCGGACTAGTATTTTTGCTGTCCCCTTACAATGTAAGGGTAAAGTAATGCTTCTGGCATTTCAAGTTAGCCTAGCTATCTCCCAGAAGTTAACGAGCTGCTAAACGAATGTTCTTCTACAGCCTGGCAGTCACGCGTGTTTTCGTGACGTTAGTGACGGTAGGAACGTCAATGACTGTGGCTAGCAAGTTAGCCACATTAGCTTCACTTTTCGCCACAAAAATGTACTTTAAGCTTAAACCATGCATCGGAACGTAAATTCTGATACAAGCAACTCAATCGCTACCAAGACGGAACGTTTTACCGGGTCGTTCTCTATGTAGTCCAAATATTGACCGAGTTTTAGGGGTGGGAAAATAAACAATAATAAATATATATGTGAGATTACAAAGGATGGCCACGTCATCGTGGCACACCCAATAAATATATATGTGAGATAACAAAGGTTGTGCTCCTTTACGAAGGCAAAAGCACACCCAATGATTAAACACAGATTGGACACAGTCACTGTAATCGACAGAGTTGCAGAGAAGCATAAACTACTAAAGAAACTGCTGTTATTGTAAGGTGAGACAAAATTGACACGATTATTAACATTATTCTAAATATAGTATCTCTGTACACTGGATATAATATAATACCCCCCCCCCATACTTTTTACATACTTACCATGTATACTTTTTAATTAGGCCTACTTTAATTTCATTATATAATTTGAAATTATACTTTGACATTCTATTACTATTAGTTGTTGCGACGCAGGCGATCAGACGCGAGCAACGCAACTAAAAGCACTTCGATTGCCTGGTTTTCTGTTGGAATCTCCTAACTGGACGCGAGAGACGTGATGCTGCGAAGCGGCGCGACACAGCGCAAGTTTTTGGCTGAATTTTTTGTCTGACGCCCTTACATAACTAAAGGCTATTACTTTCACTGTGGTTTTTTACTGGACGGTGAAAGTAATAGCCTTTAGTAATGTTTACCTTAAGGTTAAGTAGATGGCGCCACTCTGAGAATTCAAGATTTGGAGCTGCAAGTTGTGTCACTAGAAATTGAAATCCAGCAAATGACAGCTAAAATTGCACCAGCCACAGATTTTCAGGTTTTGGGTCAAAATTGAGAGGCAGTTCCTTGGGACCATGTGAAGCCCTCTGTGACATTTCTTGTAAAAAGGGCTATATAAATACATGTGATGAGGACTTTCATTAGGCTACTACACAAGATTCAGCTCAAAGGGTGTCTTCCCTGTGTTTTGGGAGACTGTTCACCCCACTGCTTCAAGGTGTATGTACAGTTCCAGGCACACCAAATGGCAGATACACTGGACTAGCTACAGTGAGGGAAAAATATTGGATCCCCTGCCGATTTTGTATGTTTGCCCACTTACAAAGACATGATCAGTCTATCATTTAATGGTAGGTTCATTTGAACAGGAAAAGACAGAATAACAACTTTCAGAAAAATGCATTATCATTTTTTAATAAATTGATTTGTAGTTCAATGGGTGAAATACGTATTTGATCCCCTCTCAATCAGAAAGATTTCTGGCTCCCAGGTGTCTTTTATACAGGTAACGAGCTGAGAATAGGAGCACATAATCCCAGTTTGTTACCTGTATAAAAGACACCAGTCCACAGAAGCAATCAATCAGATTCCAAACTCTCCATCATGGCCAAGCTGTCCAAAGATGTCAGGGACAAGATTGTAGACCTACACAAGGCTGGAATAGGTTACAAGACCATCGCCAAGTTGTTAGTTACACAACTAACAAAACACTACGTTTAAGGGAACTTTTTAGTTAGTAGATCTGCAAAATCCGAACATCCGACTTGAACGTTACATCGGTTCATTAGCCTAACTTGTAAGGGCTTAGCACAGACACAATCAAGACACACATACTTCTCTGACCATCTAACTTTTTATTCGATGAAGGTGACTTCGAACAGGCCAAATGTTACCAATAGATTTGAAATCGGCCCATTTGTGTTTCAACAAGACCGAATATGTCTACTACTTGATTGACAACTCAAGTCTGACAGTTTGCTATCAATCACAGTGTCCAATCACAGTGCTCCAAGAGTAAAACATTGCAGTCCAATAAGAACAGCTCTGTGCAACTGGTTATGTCCCGCCTCTTTTCAAAGGAAAATAAATGTGCATTTCATTTTAAATGAAAAGGGGCGGGACATAATCCATTTGATAGCACTGTCCTCATTGAACTGCAGTGTTTCATACTTTATGAAACATTGTGTTTTCCTTAACATTTTTAAATGGCCCTAAATCATGATCATGCACTTGCTTCAATGAACGTGACTGAGAACAGGCCACATGTTAACAAGAACATATCTGGTTACATCGTTTTCAAAGTGGCCCATTTGTGTTTCAATAAGACAATATATGTATACTACTTGATTGACAGCTCAGGTCTGACAGTTTGCTATCAATCACAGTGTCCAATCACAGTGCTCCAAGAGTAAAACATTGCAGTCCAATAAGGACAGCTCTAAACAACGGGTTATGTCCCGCCTCTTTTCAAAGAAAAATAAATGTGCATTTCATTTTAAATGAAAAGGGGCGTACTCGTACGTTGTGCTAGAGTATCAGCCTATATTATTCTAGTCAGTCTGTTTGCCTTTCTAAACGTTGCTTGTTTTTCGGATCGGATTCCTGTTCCTCTGTTTTTTCAGTCTCTTCACCCTGGAACTCCCTTCACTTCCGTCTGGCCACCTGTAACCATCGACCTGCACGTTCGGCACCACCATCAGCCTCCCATCACCCGTACTCACCTGTCTTCACGTCTGGCAATCCTTCAGTCATTTTTGTATCACCAATAAAACATATTTAGTCCTGGTCTGCGTTTGGGTTCCATCACTGGAAATTGTGACATAAATGTCCCTAAAACGTAACCTGTAAAAGTTTATGCCTGGTATTGAGCTGTCGAACGGTGCTAGCAGCCTGGCACAACCAAGACACACACACTTCTCTGACCCTCTACCTGATCATGCGCCTGCTTCAATGAATGTGACTGAGAACAGGCCACATGTTAACAATAACATAAATGTTAACATCACTTAAGAGATGTCTGTTTATTTATTTATTGAAGTATTTATTTATTGAAGTATTTATTGAAGTATTTAATTTTGGCACATTTAGTCCTCCATACTGTCTATCCTACACATCAACTTTTGAGTTTTATGAATAGAAAGGTCAGAGTATTAGCTTTGGTCAGCTTTGGGACAAAGGTTAAGATATGGTTGACATTTCAAGTTGAAATTGCATGAGTTGGTACTTCAGAATGATGTAATCTTGAAGCCAAAAGGTTCGATTCCGCAATAACATTTCATGCATCAATGTTTACAATCTCCGTCCATAGGCTACATCTTCATTCTCAACAGGGCCGGATCTAGGGGGGGGCTGGGGTGGGCTACGCCCCCCCCAGATTTCTGCCGCGCCCCCCCAGATTTCCGCGGCCCGGCCGGGACCGGTTTTACCAATTGAAAAACGACTGTTTATTTTAGATAAAGCTCAAATCAGCACAAAAAAAAATATTGCGCGCTCTGCGCGCTCGCATTAGGTGTGGAAGTCAGTAACTAGTCACTGTCGTAGCTTACAGACAACAGGGACTGACAGATCGAAAGCTAAGAATATAGCCTAACGATGGAAAACCAGGCTATGAAACGTAAAGATAGGGCTGAAAAAGAGACAAAAAGACACCACATTCATTAGACAAGGTTTTACCAATTGAAAGACGACTATGTTTATTTTAGATAAAGCTCAAATCAGCACCAAAAAAATTCTCAGTTCACTTGTCAGCAAATAAGGATCAAAATCTAAAGAAGGCCTATTTATGGTATACATTATTTTTGCTTTTCGTCGGTGGTAATGTGTGCTATTTTCGTGTGCGACATCATTCATCCATTCTCCCGAATGTTTAAAACGTCTGGCTCCGCACATGATTAACACTAGGATCGTTAAGCAGTCTCAAAAATATAAATATAAAAAGGAATACGATCTCTTTCCGTAATGATAGCCTACCGCCCCCCCCAAAAATGTTCATTGCCCCCCCCAGTCAAAGCAGGCTGCATCCGGCCCTGATTCTCAACCACTTTTATTAAAAGATAGAGGACAACTTAGTGCATATGAAATATACATAATTGTGGGCAATGTAGAACAGCACCCAGATTATAAATATATTATTTGGTTAAAAAGATATGACCCTTCTAGTGATTAGTGGATAAACCGGAATTCTCCATAACTAAAAAGATTTGACTTTCTTTGACAATCCAATTGTCCAAACAAGTTATAGATGTTTAGCTTAAAGGATAGCCTACATCAGGGGTGTCAAACCCTGGTCCTCGAGGGCCGCTGTCCTGCATGTTTTAGATGTTTCCCTGCTCCAACACACCTGATTCGAATGAATGTTCGTTATAACAACCCTTTTAATTTAATCAAGTGTGTTGGAGCAGGGAAACATCTAAAACATGCAGGACAGCGGCCCTCGAAGACCAGGGTTTGACACCCCTGGCCTACATAGTGTAGCTAGCTAATGTTTATTTAGCAAGTTTCACAGAAACCTGCAAACGAGGCATACAGGCTACTCCCTCTCACAAACGCAGAAGCCGGATCGTGTAATTTTGTCCTGAAAAACTTGCGTTACTCCAACAAATGCTTCGTAACAAAAAAGTTTAGATTTTTAATTTACAAAAAAAGATTGATAACATATGTTAAGAAACGTGTCTTTACTCGAAATATTGCCTCAGTTTTAAATTTGAAGCAGTACATTTAACACTGTAGGACATCTCCCATGCCATGGTATCCTCTGACTCTGTTTAGGCAAAAGATGGATAACGATACATTTATTAATTCACGCCCATTAACCCCTTAACCAAATTAGATGTGCTTTTAGCTTATGTTGTCACGAGTATCTGGCAGTTTTTATCTGCCTGCACACTATCCACATCCATGCTGTTTCCCTCTCTCCTAGCGCAGGTCACGCCAAGGCAGAAAATTCTGCGGCGGCCGCATGAGGTTTAGAAATAGTCCAAAAACATGCCTCCCACAAACACTCCTTTCCTGAAAACTTTCCTGAAGATGGCTTGAAAACCGCTGATATTGAAGCTCCTCTTGAAGGACTGAAATTCTTTGTGTCGATTCCAATAGGCCTATGTAATGCTAGTTTTCAATGACACAAGGCTGTGTTCTAGAAAGAGTGGTCTGGAGTCGCAGAGGTCCGATAATATCAGCTTTAATACAGTAGTTGGAAATCAACAAGTAAAGAGCCCTGGGTTTGTCTAAATTTCCCTACCCGCAACAGAGTTTGGGCTGGTTCACGAAGTCCAACTGGCTATCTGTCCCTGCCCCAGGATATATTATACAGTGCCGTAAGATAAAAAGATTAAAAGAGGGTTGAGCTTTCTCATGCATCAGGGAGTTGTTCTTGCTGGCACGTCCCACCTGCTCGGGTGCCGTCTCAGCCCGGCTTCAAGGTTGCTCCTGAAATGAAGAGATTAAGACACAAAATACAGCCTGTTCCCCACACCCTGTGTGAGACACAATGTTTAAGCCTAAGCAAACTTCTAAGTTCATACTTCTAAGTTTCTAGTATTCCAACAATTCCTATAATGTAGTGCTTGCTGCGGGCAAAAAAACATATGGCTGCATGCCTGTTCCACTGCTCTAATTTCTGACACGTATAGCTTGCTTTAAGTAGCTCCACTTGGTACGGTGCTAACAAGGTGCAGGTGCTGCACTCACCTGACAAAGTGGGCTGTGGCCAACGCAATTTCACACCTCCATGGTGTTTAACAAGCTAATCCAAATACTAACAAAATAACATTCAATCAATGGTTCACTTCCTTTCGTTTTATACTAATATTCCATAACTATAAATAATAACAATAAACATAACCTATTCTGGCTCCAACACCTGTGTCCCAGAACCGCATATGTGTCCGTTGTAAAACCTGAGGTGCCCTTGCAGGCCGTATCTAGAGGTGGTCGGAGACAGGTACTCACTGACATCTTAAGCACCGACATCATGGACACGGTGCACTAGTTTCTATCAATAATACTTACTAATATTTTGATGCTTTTTCAAATCAGTGTTAAAGTACTGTACTATAGTACTCTAAAGACCCATAGATGTTATTTAAAAAAAAACACATTACCAAAATAAAATCTTTATTTCATGATGTTCAAGAAAAAATGGCTGTAAAATGTAATGAACAATAAACAGCGGCATGTAAATGTATTCAAATTCACCTTTTGTGCACATCACACATATTCCACAAACATTCATGATAGTATGAATTAGTTTATGTTCCATCTATAATTGCATCTACACACAGTTTAAACAACGTTATTAGCAAACCTAGTTTAGGGGAACTGTCTTGGAATTTTAAATGTATTTTTAAAACAAGGCTATCAACCAAATCAACTAAATGAGTGCCAAATGCAGAAGAAAATACATGTAGATCCCCATAGCCATTTATCGTGCCACTATCAATCCTCCAGGAAGCGTATGTGCTTACTAGCCTCCTTAGCCCTGGCAATGATTATCTTCTCTGCTTTGGAAATCAGCTAGAAACGAAAGGAGAAAAGAGACTGAAGAAAGGAGACACATCATAATAGTTATTGTTGGAACATAAATTTGAAAAAGACAAACATTACCTTCTCTGTGCCCCTTTTCTTTTCCCTTGGTCTGTTCAACTTGACTTGGCGGTCCACCAAGATTTTCTGCCAGTATCTTTGTTCATGGTCCCCTGTAATCCAAGAATTTCATAATTAAACTTTCAAGTCTGGGCTTCCATCAAAATCTCTCTAATAATGCCAGGATTCTGTGTGTGTGTGTACAAATTATAATGGGTTTAGTTTCCCATGATCAGCTCAAGAACCGGGCATAAATTCATATTTTGCAGGTGTCCTTTTCATAATCCAACGGAGTGCAATGCCATGATTGACGTTGTTTGGATCAGTATTTCGACATAAAATTATGAAAAAGGAAATCACCGCCAGTTTGGCTTGCTCTCTTCGCTGCACTAAGCTAGCTTTCACGAGCCGTAACTATAAGGATATAACAAGTTGAGAACAGGCATAAAACAAGAACAATATCATTTGTCAGTGCTGTAGGGGGTAAAAATATGCTTGAAGGAAACCAAAACGAATTCCCCTATGGTTTAAAGGAAGATGGGAAACTGAAAAGTGTATTAGCATGAATCAAATAATGCCAATACAAATATAAATGATAGTTATTTGACTATGGGTTAAATCAGAGCAAGAATAGTCAAAGTACGGTCAAATGGAATACGCATTTATTAACATTGCAATTGAATGAAGTCAATTACAAGGCAAACACGTTACAAATTAAGGTTTTAAATCTTACCTACTCTACCGTGATCATTGTAAATCAGAGAGAAAGCAAGAGTGAGCAAGGAGTAGGACAAGGCAGAACTGAGAAGAAGGTCTCAGGAGATGAAGAAATCCAAAGAACAATGCATTACAATTCCCTTTATACACAAGAACAACCAATCAGACTACATCTTGAATGGGGTGTGAGGGCCATCAAGTTGAGACCGTCCAGCAACTCCAGACTTTAGCATAAGAGAGGTGGGGGCAGGTTTGACACCCAGCTTTAAAGTGCGATACAGAAAATCCAAGACTATTTTACTGATGAAATACTGGCTAACTAAAAAAAAATCAGTAGGTGTAGCTGGGAGGTTATTATCTACAATTGTTGCTGTGTAGACTAATGGCTCTTGATTACACAGTCACAACTGTTTAGCCTTGAAAGACAACAGGGATTTGATTGTCATTGCTTTAGGCATCAAGTATTTAAATAAAAGTATTTATTTATATATCATCACTTGCAGAACAACCTTTTAACTGGCAAAATCACGAATACGTTTTTGGGTACCGTATAGCCTACTGTAATTTAGAAGCAAATTCACTTTTTTAACCGTTATGGCCAGGTTAGCAGTGCTGACTAGTAGAGCCCGACCGATATATCGGCGGGCCGATATTAGGCATTTTCCAAACTATCTGTATTTATAATGGCCGATAAATGAATATTAATGTTTTTAAAAATATATATATAATTCAGTTTTTGTTTAAAGGACTTTAAGTTACATATCTTAAGTTTGTATTTTTATATTTTAAAAAAATCATATTATTTTAGTGAGGAAATAATAAGAGTCAGATGGCAGAGCAGTTAGGGAATTGGGCTATAAATCAGAAGGTTGCTGGTTCGACCTAAATGGTTCTATTAGCTAGCCATCTTTTCACCAATAAAGAGAACCCTTTGAAAGCAGCTGATTTATATGATAGCAGTCAGCACTAGTGGTGTAACGGATCATAGTTGATCCGTGATCCGTACGGACCACCCTCCACGGTTCGGCACGCGATCCTTGGATCAATTGACAAGATTAACCGCCACAGTGTAAATACAGTTTTGCTGCTGTTACTTTTTAAAGTATAATTACTAGAGGTGGGTATAGATTATTTTTTGTAATCTAGATTAATCTCACTGTAATCTTGGAATTAATCTATATTAACGCCGATCAGTAGATCAGTGGTTCCCAAACTGGGGTGCGCGCACCCCTAGTGGTGCGCAGACTGACCACTGGGGGTGCGCAAGAGAATGTTTGTAATGGCGAGTGAAAAAAACGTAATATATTTTTTATGTATTTAACTGAGGTAAACTTCTACGACGGTGTATTAGGGCTAGATAGGTAAAACAAATTGGAGCTGGACGGGTAATATTCTGAGAATAAAGTCGTAAATTTGCGAGAAAAAAGTCTGAATTATACTTTTCAATAGGATTTAGCAATAAGGAAATAGGCTGCCTAGGCCGACCCAAAATCACCAGATTGTAATAAGCATTCGGACTTTGTAAAGACATTGCCGTGATTTGGGCCTATTCAGAAGGAAACTTATTTGGATGAGGTGATATAGCTTTTGTGCATCAGGACAATGCAATGGACATATGCAAGGATATCGCTGGTTACATCTACGGGCAATTCAACCACCAGTTCAAATACACAGTTACAGATCAAATCAAACTTTTTACCTAGGGAAACCCTACTGCTTGTGTGTTTTGAGTAATTTGGTTTTGACCGGGTCTCACCCTGCCTTGGTCTTGAGACCTCAAAGTATTGGTCTCGTCTCCGTATCGATACACTCTGGTCTTGGTCATGACTTAGTTCCGGATTAGGTGGTCTTCACTACAACACTGGTGTGTAAACTTAGATGTAAACTTTTTTTTTCTTCAAACATGTTTACGTCAGGCTCCTTCCAAACTTGTTTGTTTACCGTTCCTCTTCTTCTCTCATGAGGCGGTTTGCCAGGACTTTTCTCTCGCTTCCGGGCTTCTATTGGTAACCCTCGTGTTTTCATGTCACAACACTGTGAATTGTGCACTGGCAACTTCCTTAGGCAAAGTCTACGAGAGCCCTCGTGCATTTAACGATTTGACAGTGGGACAGCCCTTAGACCTAAAAGCGCTTGAAAGTCTGTATGGACATTGGGATTTGGCCCAAGTAAAACATTTTACTAAGAATAAATACATACATTGGGTTGGCATATATGGTTTTGCTCACACAAGTTCTCTGCCGACCCAACTGATACTGTCTGGACATCCGAGGCAGAGAGCTGTGATACACATTCCCCCAAGGTAGAAGAGAAACAGATCCAAGTTGGATCTCTGAATATGTTGTAAAGTACACTGATTCCTTGTCTGGAATAAATATGTTGTTTTACATCTCTTTTAAGCAGGGCACTACACTGTGACCGAAATGGTTGCATTTGCGATCTTTTGAAATGTCATTGCGACCTACATTTTTAATGGGTTGCAAATGTTTCACTGAATATTTTTGGGCTTACCTTAGGTTTTAGGCAATATGCTATGATTTATTATGAGCATTTGTTAAAACAGTAGGGGTGTAACGATACAATCAGCACACGATTCGATACGTATCCCGATACTGGCGTCACGATACGATACGTATCTAGATATATTGAATCCGCCAAAATGCTACCAGACCTCGGACTTGTAGGTGGCCGGGGCATCTTCTATATCAGTCAAACTCATTTTGCCCTGCTAGGCTACTGCCCAGTTCAAGCTGTGAATGCTCAATGCAGGGCTATTTTTACTAGGAGCACAGTAGCCCCTGACTGAAAATGTTAGGAGCGCAAGCAGAAAATTTAGGGGCACACCTTATATTAACCTGTAATGCAATTATTAATGTAACTAGAGAGGGTACCATTTTCTGGGGAAATTTTGGGGTGTGCTTGCGTCGGTTGCAGATGGGTCCGTTTTCTTACTGAAATGTTTACAAGTGATCTACAGCGACGCACCACATAAGCTTGGGTTTAAATAAATAAAAATAATATGACATTACGTACTGTACATCTGCACGTCTTAGCTAAATGACTTAAATGTATGATGCACAGTCCTCCGACACCACAACACGATACTTGCTGAGTATAACAGCACAACAGCACAAACATAGTAGCTAACAACGCTAGTGCTAAATACGTATTTAGCTGCTCTAAGTATATATATGTATTTAACCCACTTGTCTGGCAGATAAAGAGTTAGTAGGAACCTAGCGAAAAATAGCCTAAACCTTCCGAGACTTTTAGCTACGGTACTAATGCTGAGGGCTCGCTGATATCGCTGTCTTACTAAAACATTGTACCTATGACTCGTCGTTAACGTGTGCTGACGTTGTGCACACCCAATACATTTCAAATGTGTAGGTCGCACATGCGCGAGTGCTTGTAAAAAATGCTCACACTGTCTCAAAAACTGGTCGCAAAATGCGACCATTTGGTCGCAGTCTGGAGCCCTGGCTCAATGCTGTGTGTACGCGAGACGCAGGTGCAAGATGTGGCGCAAAGGTAGCTCAATCAATAGGAGAAAACTAATGTCATATTGAAAATGTATCGTCATGACTCCACGACACGTATTGTTAAATGTTTGTATCGCAATGTATTGTACCCAGTGGCGGTGCGTCCATAGAGGGCGCAAGGGCGCCGCCCCTCCTAGAATTTTTCGTAAACGTTCAAAAATATGATATACCAAACTATTTAAATAAGAAATGTACTGTGTTAATGCGTTAAATGTGTGTGGGAGACCGTAAGTCCCTGTCAACAACCACTTAAATGTGACCGAATATAATATATTGCCATTCGTTATCACTGAGATAAGCCACTCCCCCCTGGGGGCGCCGGCCAAATGGAAGTCAATGGGAGCTCTCGATACATTTTCATACATTTCAGAAGAACGGCTTCTCATTGCGCCCCTGGCCAATGACATCGTTTCTTACTTATATTGACATCTGATTCGTCGAATCAGAGACCTTCACTCCCCTTATCATTCCCCCACATCCCATATAATTATCATGTATCTACGAGAGCAACATAGCTAGCAAAGGATGATGGGCTGTTGGCCTACGGGACGTACACCCGTAGCTTCTCCTCAAACCTGTATGCTAAGTAACCGGAGCTGGTTAGCTGGTTGTTCAGTGAGTAATTCAGTGTTACACACACAGTCACAACATCACACGTTAGCAACGACGCTATGCGATATCAGCGACCCTTCAGCATTAGTATCGTAGCTAAGTCTAGGAAAGTTGAGGCTACTTTTCGCTAGGTACCTACGAACATGTCTTAATCTGCTAGACAAGTGGCTTCCCCATCGTTCTTTTGGTGAGCTGTCTCATGAGCCCTACTAGCCGACAAGCAAAATAGTTATTTAGCACTAGCGTTGCTACCTGCATATATGCAAACATTGTTTACAATATTTTCAGGCTTCAACCAGTGCTGCTCAAACATACATACAGGGTCAAGAGATAGATTCGTTAGGCATTGAAGAAATAGTAGGAGAGGACGACAGCATCCAACATAGCTAATACATATATATTTAATGTAAAAAAAAAGTTCTGTGTAACGACCAATCCCCGCCGCCCAACTGCGCCCCCCCCCAAAAAAAATCACCAGCCGCCACTGATTGTACCACAATATATTGTTACACCCCTATAAAACAGTAATGTGTATTTTAAGAATACGTTTTAAAACATGCTCTGAGCATTCAACACATCAAGATGGCTTTAGCCCCGCCACCCTCCCAAAATGTTTATTTTTCATTTTTTATCTACCTCGTCAAGACGCATGCAGCAATGGCATATATGCTCCTCAAATCTGTCGTGTTAAAATTAAGCAGACAATTCGCCATGTACGGAGCATGTGAGTGAGAATGATAGACATGAATTTCGACAAGAGTGGCTCAAAAATACGAGGTGCCATCACCACCGTATAAATAGTATTGCCAAATGTTTTCGCCAGTGCAAGGCGCAACGTGTAGCCTATTGAAAAGTCGTATGTTTTGTATCGCTTCAGATTCCTCCCTACATAAAATGTGGTTGTCATTACAGTTTACTTAAGTGTTCTAAATTAAATAAACCTCATAAGGTCAGCGAAAAAGTAGTAGCCTATTGCCAGGCAAATGAGGCAATAGGCTACTTGTTTAAAAAGTAGTATTGCCATGGCTGACGGCGACGGCAATGGTTAGAGCTAAGTAACCAAGACGGAGCAATGCACTGTGTTCTGCGAATTCTGCGGGCCTTCAATTGAAAGACTGTCCAAATTTGGAACAGCGTCAAAACAATTCAAACACGAAACATTGAAGCTTCACATTGACGGTATGAAGCACGCGATGTGTAGAGACAGGTAGGGCCTACATATACCTTAACGCAGCAGCACCCCCGACAGCATTTCAGCGTTATTTTTGTGTTCAGGAGTGTTCAAAAGTCTGCCCATCTGTGCCCCAACCATAACATGTTGAAATAAATGAATTTTGCCCTTCATAATGTAGGCCCAATGTATTTTCTATTGCAGTAAATCTATCCAAATTAATGTTAAAGAAAACAAGAGGGCATGTGGTTTAAAAGATGGCAAGTAATTCAATGTTTTTGCATGCTTTTATATAGGCCTTAGTGGTCATTTCTGTGTCTATAGGTTTAAATGCTATGAGGAGGAGAGAAGCAGGGCTAACTGCCATTGCAAGTCATGATGTCTCTTGAGGAAAAAACTATATTGCATGGTCGTAGCTTGTTTTCTCATTGGGGGGCCAAATTCTCTGTGCGGGCAAAGCAGAGAAAGGAGAGGTAACATTTTCCCTTATGACGACATAAGGGGAAGATTTTAGGATCGAAGCATTTGAGCTTAAATTTTCTCAAAGGCGGAGAAAAATACCCAGGGCTTGGTTTACACCTATCGACATTTCTAGCCACTGGGGGACCAAAGGCAGGCTAGGGGAACTCATATTAATGTTAAATAACCTCAAAGTGACATTTTCATGCCATGGGACCTTTAAGTGCACATCTGTATGCAATACAGGTTCATTATTTTTCATTATTATTCAGAGCGGCTTACTATAAATAATTTGTGCGACCAAATCATGTTTTGCGCCATCAACTGAAAAAGTTAGTAGCGCAAGTGCCACCAGTGGAAAAGGTTAGTGTACAGCCCTGTTAAGACGAGGTGAGTATCTCACTGCACACCAGCAACGTATAGCCATGCCTCTGACTAACCTGCACAGGCTGTGGACAAATCAAAAATAGCAGTGCATTATTTGGAAAATTGGAATGGATGACCTTCCTGCAATTTTCACCAAGGTATCCATTAGGCCTGAGTGAACCCTTTGGTGGGTTGGTTCTTCCCCACTGGCCGTATACTAGGGCTGTCAAAATGGCTGAAAATCGACATACGACTTTCATACTTGAATAATCAAATTATATTCAAATTCTTAAGACATTCTTTTTCTGTTAAGGGGTAATGTATTGCCTCCTACGCCCATGTAGCTGGTGTAGATCGGTTAAACTCAATCTTCATGTATGTATACAGCCACTACCGGGTGACATTCTCACTCAAATTTAAAGATTTTCGTGACCCAAATCAAAATTCTGATGTGACAGATCAATAGCGAATTGCTTTGTCCCTTAGTCTGTCTTCTACCTTTTTAGTCTTTTTAAATCTAACTATTTGTATAATCCGTGTAAATCTCTAGCCATTATAAAAAAACACATTTGTCTATATGACTGACAACACCTCTATCCCACAATTGCAATGGGGTTTGGCCTCCTTGGGTAGAGAGTCCATGGTTATTCCATTGGCTCTTAAATTCTCTGACTGCCCTTTGAACCCGAGGTAAATAAATATAATGCAAACAAAACAAATTAAGATCACAAAGAGACTCAAGTATGCCTTCATTTTCCATAAAGGTAAATAAGTCAGAGACGTAGTATGAAACTACTCGATTTAGTGCTGCCCATAGCCTCTCTATTATTTGTGAATAAATACATGGATTAGAGAGAAATATAGATATATATATATATAATTTTTGGGGGAGCACCGAAGACCCATTTTGAGCCAGGAAAAACCCTGCAAACCAGTCCTTCTTTCCTGTTGTATGTGTTCTCTGAATATAAAAATGGGTAAACTATTACTGGCAGTCACAAGCTGCTGTAAACACTGTCATAACACTACACACAAAGTTTTACTCATACGTCCTACTTTAAGGTATTTCTCAATGACTCAGCCATCTCTCGTCTTTGTCGTATACAACAGGGATTTGTTTTGTCGGAGAATAGCTTCCTATTCTTGCTAGGGTTAACGGTGGAGCTAGCCACTGACTGTAGCCATAGCTGAATCCGAGGGGGAGGCAGATGTCTCTCTCCACACAAATACCATGTAGCCTCTTCAGGTGACTACCTAAATTAGCCGTGCTGCCTGTGTACTTTATAGCAGCACGATATATCTTGCCAATTGCATGGGTCTAGTCAAATTGCCCATCTTTCTTGTAAAACCCGAAGTGTTGCCAAACCTTGGATTTATTGCAATTAGTAGGAACGTGTAACTCTTCCTCTGCCATGAATGATAAAACTCGCCCGAACACACCTCCAACTCGCGAGAAACTTGGCAGAGAAACTTCGCGAGAATCGGCCACTGACAGCAGTGGAGATGAGAGCGCGCTTAAGAAACTATCTAAATGTAAAATCATTGGTCAAATTTCTAAATACTAAAGGTGTTCGCATACACATAATTCTATATAAATAGCCTACATCGGATTATCCCGATGCAAATATGTTAGAAACGATGCATCGCAATTTCATCCCACATTGTATCCTGTGCACACTTTTTTTATCCGGGCCATCGCATCGTGAGCTTTTATGTCGATGCACCGATGCGAATCGGTGAATCTTCCCATCCCTACTAATAGGGCTCAGTCACACTGCTGTCTATAGATACACAGCAACAGACAACATGGTTAGCATTCAATCAATTACGCTTCAAAGACAGGTAAGCTGTCCATCGCTTTTACACTATAAAATGCCTTTTTATAAATGAAATGTCCATGTGACCTACAGTTTGCCAAGGAGAAACATTAGAAGGACAAAGCAGAGGTAAATTAATGTGTGTGGGGGCCATACACATGTACTGTAGCATGACAGTGAGCCATTTACCATCATGAAATGCGTTGTGTTGGCTTTCAGTCAGAAATTAAAGCTGGTTTCAAAGTAAATAGTGTGGAACGTGAGCCAGGTAATTTTTTTTCATGGCAGTCCATTATTGAAACACATGGGAAATGACTAATTGAATGATACATTTGAGGTATATAAAGATGTATTTAAAAAGAACAAGAAGATTTAATACCAGAAAGGATTGCTAGTTGCCAGTTGTGCTTTTTTTGGAGCTCTGCATCTGCGTTGATTATAGCCGTGGCATCTTCTGGAGACTTGAAGCGGACATGACCCTCAGCATCTCCCTCCACGATGTCCACATAAACCACAGGGGAAACTTCTGAGAGTACCTCCTGCACAATAATTGTGGGAATTAATTGTGTCTAGCATACACACAAATTAAACGCATTTCCAAGCATATGTTGACAATCATTTTTTTAAATTAATCCCATGTCACCCAAGCCCAAAATATTTTTAGACCAACGTCTATCTGTATCTACCTTTACATGCCTTGTATCAGCCTATGTAAGTTGGGCTGCAAAGATGTGTTAGGTTCCTGCACTTTACATTTCATTTGCAGCTCTACAAGGTGATCAAAGTGATTGATACACCCTAACCACTAATGCAAATCGATTATAAAGGGCTTATATTAAATGTAGGATTTGGATACAGGCAATATAGGATGTAGACACGTTAAGATGTACTAAATATAGACATGCTCAAATTTGTTGGTACCCTTACAGCTCATTTAAATAATGCTTAATTCCTCCTGAAAGTAATTACATTGAAAGCTATTGCATCATGCAAACCTGCATGCCTTTGGTATGTCATAGAATAAAACAAACTGAAAAGAGATTAATTATCACTCATTCTACAAATATATTGTAAAATGGCCTGGACACATTTGTTTGGTACCCCTTAGAAAAGATAATTGGATTATAGTGATTTACCAAACCAATTTGTTTCTTTAATTAGTATCACACGTCTCCGATCTTGCAATCAGTTATTCAGCCTATTTAGACCTTGTCCACACGTTTTCATTTTAAAACGCATCTTTTTCTCTCCATGATAAAGGCTACAAATCAAGCAACTTGATGTTCCTTAGAAATATTATGAAGTCCAAGGTCAAATGACTCCTGAGTCTTCAGAAAGGGACATTGTTACTGACACAAAATGATCGCTAGATTCAAGGTTGGAAAACGAACTTGCCTTTGTCAATTGGTCATTCATTTCTGTGTTGTTAGTCAGTTAGTACTTCATTAGAACGTTTGTTTAGCCCTTCAAGCATTCAGCAAAATATCTTTTGTCTTTTGTAGAGGGGTACCAACACATTTGAGCACGTCTGTATATAGAAATACATATTATATACATGTACACGTATGATATTACATGTATTAAGGATGTTCGGTCTTCACATTTTGTCATTATACCTTTATACACTTTCTCCCAGGTAAAGGCATTGTGTGTGTTATCTTCACAATGACTCCAGACTCGAAGAGAGGCCCCTTTGGTTTGTCCTGAACAGCTTTTTCACTCTCATCAACTAAAGGACAAAGACAAAACATTATGAAATGTCTTAATTCTAGCTGCTGCCAAACTGACAATTCACAGTTCTGAAAATTACATTTATCTTGAGATGATTTAGCCTAGACACAAATCTAGTTGTTGCATACAATGTAAAGAAAAAGAGAGAACGTCAGCCTCGGAACATACATGTCTGTTCCTTCTTGAGAACGCTGTTTGCCTCCATTTGTTGTCGACCCCCCCTCTGGTGGATCTCGGTCATGCATTTCTTTAATGTTGACATACTCTGTTTTTGCAAGGTCAGATACTCCTGCTTAAGTGCAAGCCAGTCATGCCTTCATACAGACAACAAGCGAGCGAGGGATAGATAGAGGAAGAAAAAGCAAATAGTTAAATACAATAGAGGGTTGTTAAAAGGTTATTTCCTCAGCTGGCCGTTTGTACACTACACAAGAAATAGGCTTGCTACTGCCATTTCTATCCAACGCAACAAAGAGGGTGACTACAATAGGCACATGAGCATCCAAACTGGACCACAGAGCAATGGAAGAAGTGCCCTGGGGCCTGTACTAGGAATCAAGATCATCATGCTCTGGATTACTTTCAGTTACCCGGCTACACAAAGCGAGACAATCGCAATCACGATAAGCGGTATCACACCGGCAGTTATCAACTCTTTAACTCAACCCTGATCTTTCCAATCGAGAGATGTGCGCGTTCACATAAAGGGGCAGTGTTTGCACCGTATATCCAATCGCAAACATGGACAAAACAAGAAACGCATATTTCACGGAGGAGGAGCGGACAATAATCTTACAAACTTTGTCTACTCCTCCTGCGTGAAATATTGTTACACAAATATATCAGGAATACAGACATATAATACAGGCAAAAATCTACGAATTCGCTGCTGCTAAACTGGAAAATAGCAGACGCTGTAAATGCGTAAGCTACATGACTTAGGCCAGTGGTTCCCAAACTGGGGGGCGCAGAGCCGTTGCAGGGGGGGGGCGGGGCGCGGATCGAATGAATGAATGAATCAATAAATTACACTACTAACATAACATGGACACGTTTTTGACGGGGCTCCCACGTAAACGCAAAGCAGAGGATGAAGCATCGCCATTAATAAACATTTTTATTAAACTTCTCAACTCATAGCCTATTACGTCCCTATTCTTTCGAAATATTTAACCTGCAAACTGTTGCCAATATTAAAAAGTTATCCAAAAAATGCCGAGATTCAGCCCTGAAGAACTGACACGGAAACACTTATCAACCAAAATTACAGCAAAACACAGGGCCAGGGATTTTTCATCCGATTTTTATCAGGATGGATCAGTCTGTCAACATTCAATCGACCATATTCGGCGTCAAACTATTGTGGAATATCTTCGGTCGCTCCGACATAAGAACAGGAAGGCTAGCGGAATTCCGCAGATATTCAGTCTGAATGACAGCAGAAAATGTGAAAGCAATCCGCAGATTTTGATTGGGCTTAAATTGCTTAATGAGGAGAGCCCGCAGTGTGTTGTCTTAAAGTGCTAGCGTGTGACAGCTTGAAGCTGAACAAGCTAAGACGCCACTTGAAGACAACACTTTTTTTTGCGAAAATGTTCTTATGTACCAAAGGGGGGCCCAGCCCAGAAAGTTTGGGAACCACTGACTTAGGCTATTGATATCACTGTCCCAGGCACAATATGTGTCCATTCGATAACGTTAAACTTTTGTTGCTGTATTATTTTAGTTGCAACCCTGGAAGTGGCTGAACATGAGACACAGGTCCTTAAAGTGCTCATTTCAAATATAAACCAATGATTAAATTGCTATGGTGTTAAACTCAGCAGGAAGAGGAACTTCTTCCTCCCCCTGAGCATAGGGCCTCCACTTCAAGGCCAAGAGGGGACAAATGTCAAGGCCAAAGGGACAATGTTCTTTATTTGTTTCAGGTTGGAGCAGACAATGTGAGGGCCCTGTATAAAAGAACCCTGGAGCTCGATATAGAGTATAAGAGGCTTTTAATTAAAAAAACAAGGCTGGAGATAGAAAAACTGGAATATGAGAAGAGATAGTACATGACTGAATGAATGACACTAAACTTAGTTACACTGACATTATATTTCTATGTTCCTAGGAAAGGGAGAACACATGAGGATGTATTTGTTAAACCTTTTTCTACTTTTTGGTCTTTTTATAATTTTTTGTGGCTTTTTTGTTGTGTCTTTTGAGTCTTTTGTGGGGGTTTTCAACATTTCTTTCTTTCAATTACCTATTTTTTAAATGCTATAAATGTGAATGAAACATCCAATTTCAATGAAAGTAGTGAAATGATCATTGTAAGTATACACATTGTTCTTTTTGGTTTGAAATGTTTTGGTTGAAAGATACCAATATATGGAAATAATTAGAAAATGGGTTAAAGCAACCCAAGGACAGCAGAAGGGGTTAAGGGGAGACACCCCATTGAATAGGAATAATAGATCAACATGACACTACATAAAAAGTACCCGTAGCGAAATAACGCAACGCTATGCATTGCATATGCAAATTCTAAGCATTGCTAGTCTATGTACTTTTAGTATAGTTAGATCTCATATTTAGGATTTCTCCATCCGGAGGGAACCTATTGTTATTGGTGGTTTTCTTATTATTTGTAATTCTTGTGCAATGGGAGTCTATGGCAGCCCCTAGACCCCATCGACAACTTTTTGTGAAATTTGGCACACTCATTAAGGACAGTCCCTTTTATACTTACACCAAGTTTCATGTTTCCCATTGCACCAGTCTAGCGCCACCAATGGGTCAAAGTTGGACTTTTGTTTCCACACACAACTTTTGAACCGTATGACTGATTTTCAAAAATAAGGTACCATTGGATTCCCTGGATCAAGACAAGTTCAACTCTATGAAGTCAATTTACGGTTATATAGATTTTCCGCAATTTCCGATTTTATCAAAAACCTTTGAAAGCCTACTCCTCCTTCAATTTTGTTCCAATCTTCTTCAAAATGACCATATATGCTCTTCAGACCAAGCCTCACAAAACTTAAAGAACAGAATTTTGATTCCCACAACCGTTTGTCCGTGACAGCCAATCAAATTCAGCAGAAAATCCAACAAACAGGAATTTGGATCAAATCTCAGCAAATCTTTGAGATATTAACACCAAACTTGGTATATCGATGGAAGACACTAGAACATGTTACCATGTGCAAAGGCTACTTCATATCTCCAAAAATGATTGATATAAAGCAAATCTAATTTATCGCTAACGCTAAAATAATGCTTTACACAACAGCCGGTCAAAAACTGATACTCCGATTCAATCACAAGTTCATATGAAGACTCTTGAGAATGTTTAGTACACAAATCTGAGAAAAGGTTGACTGTAAGATGAAAAGTCAATGTTTGGTGAATATTTAAAAAATGCGAGCTGGGCTAATTTCTTGTGAAATTTAGAATGAAAAAGTCTCTCTCTGCTCCTCTGCGCACGCGTGCTCCACATTCTCACACACTCAGCCTTCCCTTGACACACGCGCGGGCTTGGCAAGAAGCACACACAACAATTAAGGAGATTGTGGGCTGACCAAGCCCCCACCCTTCACTCCTTGGCTTGAAGTGATGGCCCTTGTGGATCTTGATTGTATCCCGTTTCCTATTTTGTATGCAATGGTAAAAAGTTCTCAAAAAGTTCTTTGATAGTATAGGACAAGAGTAACTACCACACCACAAATGGCCCACCATTACTCATAGGTGGCGCTACAGGCCACGCCCTGATGCACAAAGATACAAGGCTTTCTGGAATGGATAGGCTCACCAAGCCCCCTCCTTTCACTTCTTGGTTTGAATTAAAGGCCCTTGTGGATCTTGATGGTATTGCATTTCAGATTTGGTATCCCATTGGTAATTCTGCAGCATTGATTTTTCTATACATTTACAATTTATCAAGGATATACATTTTTCAATGGTTCGCAATGTTTGGAGGAATCCGCATCACTGCTTTGCAGTTATATAATTTTTTGGGGATTCCTATGTTTAATGTATGCACCTTCCTGCCAAAGCAAATTGCTTGTCTGTGCAAACTTTCATGGCGATTAAAACCCTTTCTGATTCTGATGTTCTGGCTGTTCTGAGCGCACCTCTCAATATCCCATAGCACAAAGCTCCACATCTGCTATGAAGGGTAACGCCATTATCCTAAAAAGTGAGTTAGTGGGCGGGGCTTTTATACCGGTTGATCTCTGATCTCCAACTTAACCTGCTCCCGACCAGGTTAGCTGTTCAGCATGTGTTACCATGGCGATCTACCCCGATAACAAGTGATCCACCTTCGTAGTACAGAAAACCCTGGGTTAAAGCTGAAGTTACCTCGCTAACGCCAAATCTTGATTCGTAGTACAGGCCCCTGGTCTGATGAATCACGCAAGCAGACAGTAAAACTAAAGTGAAGCTGATCTCTGCCTTTCTAAGATTACAAAATTGAAAGACACGTCTCCTTGAAATAGCCTGTCATTTAATTTTTTTACTGAAAAGGAAAAGCTTGATCCGCAAACTTCAAATATATCATAATGTCCCTGTCATCCAATATAGGATGAATCAAAATTATTACTGAACATGGATTAGCATTTTTGATTTTGTTGCATTTTACACAGACATTTCTGCATTTACTGATTTATACTCATGTTGAAGGATAAAGTCAATGGCTAACTGAAGAAACATGTTCTAAATTCTGCTTTGCCAATCAGTTGTAAGGTGAGGCTAAATCAGCTTTTACATCCTGTGTAGCATCTTCCATAGTAGTTTAGCTCAAGTATATTAAGGATGTGGAAAAACAGCCTTCTCATTTACATTTTATAGTATTAGTACTACTTTACATAAGATGCAAAATATTTTAATACAATATTTATACAACCTTATTGGACACACCTGTGCTCTTGGTCGGCTTACTTACTTGGAAATAACTCTGAGCGGTACTACCTCATCTCCCATCTTCATTCTCTCCTTATTTTTCTTTTTCCTTTTTCTTTTGGTTTTTAACAGAGAGTCTTCCCTCTTCTCTTCCTCTTTATCACTTTTGATTACCTTATCTGAGAATGAAGAAAGATGATAATAAAGCCTTTGCAGCATTAGGTCAGTCACTGCACATTGTTGAACACAACCTATACGTTTTACAATAAAAAAAGATTTAAAGCACAACAAAAGCCTACATTTACCATTCACTTAATGATAAATGTAGGCAACAATTCTGCGATGATTAAACACCCTTGGTTTTAAGTGATGAACCGAAACAACTACTACTAACAACACATACAATCATGCAGATATTGGTATAGATATCTCAGATATAAAATGGCAGGCCATTTGGCAAGGCACAACCTATATTCTCTCATATATATTGATTAATTGGTGTGTTTAAAGTTTGTGTCGAAAAGTGAAAGTAGCTATCCACAGTCAGAAATGTCAGGATGTTACGACCTCACACGACGTGTGCGTTAAAAATGTACATTAAATACAAGCTGTGATTCAATGGAGACCAACCCAGTGAATAAGGTTGAAGTAATTTTGCTACCTGCATAGCTAGCTACAGCTGACAAATACATCCGGGGTATTGCCTTTTTTTCCTGATATTTTTCAGCTTTTGTTAGCTAGCTAGCTAGTACCCTTCCAGACCGCTTCCGGGCGGTACTGTCTGTATAACCAGTGTACTACCACTCTACGACTGACTGGTAGTACTGCATATGACAAGACTAGCTAAACAACAAAAACGCCACAACTCAGGGTGAAAATGTTTACAATGTAGCAACCGTAGCTTGATATGGCTTAGTTCTTTTTATCTTTCTAGTTAGCTTCCCCGGCATGGAGTGGCTGACTACGCAGCCGATGTCTCAAAGTGAGCATACATAACACGCTAGTAGTACATTGTTTTCTCACTGTTACCAAAAGGGTTAGCTAGTTGTTCAAAGCTAGTTGTCCAGCTATCAGCTGGTAGCCAGCTCCTAGCTACAACATAAATACTAACATAAATAAGCTTTATTGTCCATGTCTTTGCACTTTTGCTCAGATAGAATTGTGGTGGGACAGAGATTATTATAGCAATAATCCACGAGAGGGGTATCACTATCAATGATCATAAATCACGTAGAGCATTCTCGATGCCATTCAATATCTGAACAATTGGAGTGGATAACACTAGAAGCGCAAGGCGGTTTTCCCTACTTACAACGCGGATAGCCGGTCACATGACCCTGAGTCTTCAGGCAGGGACGCAGTTACTAACACTTAATGATTACTCCCAGTCAACTTGTTATATTAACCAGTTTTCCCAAAATACATTTCAAAGTTTATTTAAGTTTTTGGGAGCATATTTTCAGTTTGCAGATGGTACTGTTTGAATCGATTAGCAACAGAGATACTGCCATTGACAACGTTGTTAGAATTAGCTTGTTTCAAAGGGGGTTCTTTATTAATGAATGCAATATGAGTGAATGCTCAAAAATATCCTCAGAAGTGAAAAACTTAAGGGGAAGTTTAAGTCATGTAGATTTTGTAGCCATTTTTCCACAGGATTGGCCTATTTCTTCGTTTTGATGCAACTGTTTAAACTATGTGAGGCTGCTACATAGCCATTCTCTCTTGCCTAAGGGAAATGAGAAGAGAACCCTGTTTCATTCTACACTTCACTTAGTATTTTGAAGTGTAAATGAGCAGCAACAAATGTATGCTTTTAAATACAAGCAAGCTCAATAGCGATCATTGTCAGTAACAACGCAAAATACGATATAGCCCTTTGTGGAGAAGCTGCCCCGGTAAATTGTATACTAGTGTTCGTCTTGGTAGCGATTGCGTAGGTTGAATTCGATGTAACATTCCGTTGTACGGTTTAGGCTGAAATTAAATATTTTTTTCATGAACAGATGGACAAGTTTAGGCTGTGGCAATAAAGTTCGGGTTAGTAGTCAGTTTACTTGTAATCTAATGTCATAATAAATCTTACAACGAAAATGTATTTGTGAGGAATGTTTATTTTAACGATTGAAAACAGATTCATCATAGACCGCTGTAGTAGGCCTATGTGTTGCCCGGGCAACATAGGCTAATGTCATGATGCTAATGCTTCAGTGAAATACTAGACTACTGTTTCCGAAAGTAGATGTAGTTCCTCAATACTCAATAATATCAGCTTATATTGTACATTACACTTCACAATTGTGTTTCATATCACAAAGTAAAATGAGTAAATAGTTATCACCCTGGCCTCTTTGCTTGTGGCGTTTCTGCAGCTGCCTTGCAGTACAATAGCGTTAAAGCTATAGTTAGCCTAGCTATCTCCCAGAAGTTAACAATCTGCTTAACTAATGTTTTGCTAGAGGTAGTCACGTGTGTTTCGTGACGTTAGTAGCGTCAGTGACTGTGGCTAGCAAGTTAGCCACGTAAATAAAAATACATGCAACTCAATGGCTACCAACTTTTGACATGATGTTTTCGAAGTAATCCAAATATTGACGGATGCTTAGGGGGGTGGCACAATACCATCCTTGCTGTGCAACAGTCTATGCACGTCGTATCTAATGCCTCGTTGCTAGAGTGTTCTGAAGCAGTGACGTAGGCTATAACTGAGTACCCTTTGCCGACAAAAGACACTTTTTGCCACAAAAACGTTGTATGGTCCTAAACTGTGTAACGGAACGTAAATAAAAGTAATAGCAACTCAATCGCTACCAAGACAAAACTTTTGACACCGACGTTCTCCATGTAGTCCAAATATTGACCGAGCCTTAGGGGGGCAAAGAAACATTATTATAATAATAAATATATATGTGAGATAACAAAGGTTGTGCTCGGCGAAGCCGTGGCACACTCAAATATACAGACTTATCAGTTTCAGGGCTTGAAATTTCGACCATTACAGGGGCCTCATGTATAAAAGATTGCGCAGCTTTCATATCAGAAGATGGCGTTTGTACTTAGGTATTTTCCAGCAGCGAGTATAGCTCACTGGGATAAGACGGGCTGCTTTGGAACACACGGTCGTAGGATCAAATCCAGCCACAGTCGTCAAGCATGTCGTGACAATGGATTATCTGTTTAGCGAAGCCAAGTATGCCACAGTAGCTGTCTAGCATAATGATAACGAAATGGTTGACAATTTTTTTGCTTTAGCTACTGCATTTCCATATCGAATGCTGCTTGGCCCCTTCATTGCTGCTTGCAGCTATATTTATTATTATTATTATTATTATAGGGCCCTAAATGCTGTGGGTTCCGAGAACCGGACCATGGCAGAAATTAAGAAGAAATGGTCCGATGTAAAACTTGAAAGTAAGAAATGAGTGATGGCGCTTGACAGCAGCATGGCAGCTATAGGGAGGAAACTTTAGTTTGTAATGTTTGGCATGTTTCGGCACCTTTCAGTTAGAATTTGCCATTTTACAAAGCCAGACAAGACTTTGCGGAGCGTCCGCAAAAATGTTTTTGTCGAGTACATAATAAAATGTATTATAATACATTGGCCTCTCCATGTGGTTATTTTATACAAAATATTTTTTCATTGAACTTAAGGAAAATGTACCGTATTGTGATATGTAGCCTATTGTTAGAGATATGAAAGGATCTATAACAAGATATGATATTTTGGACATCTCGCACAGCCCTACTGTGAACTAAAATTAAATAAAACATCACTATCATCAGAAATGTGCTAATTATTATTGTACTGCATAATATAAGTTAGCAAAAAGTATTGATAAAATTTGAGAACAATTATACATTAAAATAACCAATTAGACAAGAACAGTTGAAAGTAACTACACTATATTAAAACCAAGTCACAAATGTTTGTGGAACTTGTGGACTGGGTTGCTTTTTTTCTCCCTTTCTACTTAGTGGACTTGATTGGAGCATGTGTGACCTTCCACCCCAGACCAGATGATGATTGAACACGGTTCTGGCATTCAGTGGAGAAGACTCCAGAGCACATCCACAGCAGGGAACTTAATTTGTTAGTCGGAATGCAAACACTTTAAAACTGAAATTCCTAAGAGGTTGAGGTGGTGACGTTTTGATTCTTGGTGATATTTTCAGTTCCCTTTCTCGGTTAGTCATGTCTACTTGTTAGGTAAGCCAGGGGGTGTCCTTGCTTAGCCTTCTCATTGTGGAAAGGCTCAGCAGCTCTAAGATTGTTGCGTTTGTCACCAGCTCATAGTATTTTTGTTGTTCACTAAATCATACCCTAGTTTGGTGGCTGTAACAAGAACACACTTACAGTAAGGCTCAACGTAATACATTCTTTACCCTTCTCGTCACGCTCCTCTCTTTCCCACTGAGACTCCTCCTCTTTCATTGTCCTCCTGATCTTTGATGGCAGGTCGTCCTGGACTTGGCTCTCCAAACTTCCTGATGATTGCGAGCGTCGTCTCTTTTTTTCCATAATTTGTGCAGGGAGCCTTTGTCTGCTGGCCATTTCCTCATCATTTATCATCTCTGTCATCTTCCCACTAGTCACCATTTTCTGTTCTTTGACTGATGTCTTTGCTTCTACCTGAGCACTAAACACTGACAACTTTTTTGTTTGCTCTGCTTCACCTGCAATCGTGTGATATAGAATGAGACAGGTAAAGATATGTTATATAAATCAGGGTTTCCCGCAGCACTTTGCAGCTAGGGCGTCCGCCTAAGCTACATGCCTGCCGCCTTAACTAGGTTGTCAATTTAAAAATAAATATATTTATACAAATAAAAATAGCGATATCCACCATGGTCCAATTTCTCACTTTCATTCCAAACCGGGACCAACGCCAGTCTCCCTTCTCTGCAGGACACATTAAATCGCACAAACTAGCCCCAGACCCCAGGTCTGACGGCAAACCCCACCCTACCACCTTAACACATTTTCTGCGAGAAACCCTGTAAATGTTAAAAGTGGTGCAGTTCAACTGACAGGCAAAGTAATGTACCATTACTGGGATGCACTGTACCATTAAGCACTACATAAAATGGATGATTCCCATTGTACAAATATTTGCATCTACTTCCAGTTTTAGGTACTGAACTTCTATTCCACACTACACTAACCTTGTGTGACATTTTCAGTGTGTTCAAGGGGGATTTGCTTTCCATTCTTGGTTTTGGGAAAGATTCCAGGTTTCCTGGGAGCATCTTCAGGAGGATTATTTAGCATCTATTTGAGGATGAGGTTTCATATATTAATAAGAGACTTGTAGAATAACATTTACATTATAAAGATTTACTGTATATTTTAGTATTGATACAATACATTCGTTTTATCAATTAGTAGTTAATGTCACCTCTATAGCCTTCTGTGCTTGCTCCTCTGTTTCAAACTCGACAAAAGCAAAACCTTTCGACTGTCCAGAGGTCTTGTATTTTGGGATGCTGACATAAACCACATTCCCACATTTGCTGAAGACCCGCTCTATCCAGCCATGTTTGACATCCCTGGGCAGAAGTTCCTGTAATACATACAGCTTTGTTTACCAGTATGAACTCAAAGGGAAGTTAATTACAGACACACAAAACTGAAAACAACAAACAGGTAATAAATGTTTTTGAGGTTAATCTCTCTAATAATGACAGAAATCTGTGTGTACAAATTAGAATTGGTGTAGTTTCCCACACTCAAATAAAGAATCGGACATTTCTACAAAGTTCATATTCTGCATACAGCCTCTTTATAACCCAACAGAGTGCAGTGCCAGGATTGACGTTGTTTGGATAAGCAGAAGAACTTCAGCGTCACCTTTCAAAAGAGACCAGAACCATGCATGTCCTCCAAATTGTTCAAGAACAGCTTTCAATTTAGTTTGGACATGCTTTATATAGGTGTTTGGAGGCGAATTTGACAGGATTGTCAAAAGCATTCTCAATAAATGAAACTAAGCATAGCCTATAGGAAAATTGAAATTCTGTTTTGTTATTTAAAAGCAAATTTGTGTTTAGGCTACAACCAATATTCAGCTGCTTTCAAAGGGGCTGGCTAGTAAATAGAACAACAATATGAACTGGATATACTTTCAGATATCAGGGTTTCTGCAAGTTTCAGTAAGTCAAATTTAAGACCTTTTTAAGACATTTTAAGATTTGACATTTGAGACCTACGCGATGCATTAGCAAAAAAAAATCAAATAAAAGAAATTACAAAAAATATACTTATATTTCAATTAATTCAGTCATTGAAAAAGCATGAACTTAATTTACAGATTAGTAACCTTCCACACACAATGTGCTAAATGCCCAAAACCTTACCCTAAAAATGAAAATAGGCTAAAACAAACTTTACCTCAAATAGAGAGAAAGAAAAGTGTGTGTGTGTAGCTTTGGCGTGTAACTGCAGCGCGTTTGCACCCAGAGTCCCTAATTCAGTGGTTCTTAACCCCGTCCTCAGGGAACCCCTATCACTGCATGTTTTAGATGTTTCCCTGCTCCAACACACCTGATTCAAATAAATGGCTCATTATCTAGCTCTGTAGAAGCCTGGTAACAAACATGTATTTGAATCAGGTGTGTTGGAGCCAAGTATCATCTAAAACATGCAGTGACAGGGGTTCCCTGAGGACAGGGTTAAGACCACTGCCCTAATTGAATATTTTTGGGGCAAAGTTTGCAGCGAGCTTCGTAGGCCTACCTGGAGCTGGATACTGCTTGTAAACAGCGGAAATCGCTGTGATCTAACCATGTCTCGTTGAAAGTACAATTTTCCACACGTAGCCGAACTTGAACATACTCTGAGGAGACGCAGACGTATTTCGTGGGCAGGTATTACATCTCCTCAGTTTGTTTTGAAAATAGGAAAGTGTACTTTCAACGAGACATGGCTGGATCATGGCTGGTTTGTAAGCGGTACAACTGACGTATTTCGGGCCTGGTGTAAATTGGCGCGACGTGGAAGGAGGAACAAAACACGCCACAGACACACCCGTACTTTTTTGTTTTGTTCTAAACACGCAAACAAGCCATCATGGCCTATGCATCAGTAGGCCGTTTGTGCTACTGATGCAGGCCTTTGCATCTATAATTGAGATAGTTGGGGGCGGTGGGGGTGTTATATGAAACATTTCAGTCTCTAGATTTTCAAGTCAAATGGCCAGTTCTAACAGATTGCCCTGAAATCTTTACCACATAGACTGTGCGAGTGTCAACATCTTTTGGATCACCTCCCAGTGGATTCTGTCTTCGAACTTTAGTTCCCTCCAAGTTAACCTAAAAATGTTAAACAAATGATGTTATGATATTTTAAAACTGCACCAAAAAATAATAGATAATATATACATGGACCCATATCTTAAAAGACATGTGACTGGACAACATGAGTAGAATAGTTTCAGAAAACCTGGTATTTCAGAAATCAGGAAAACATGGTTTACCTCAACTAAGGATGAGTTTTTCAGCGCCCTTGCAATCAGTTTGCAGTCAGTTGACATCTTCTTCATTCGGTTGAAGGTGGTTAACACTGATAAATCTACATCTAAAATAAATATCAGAAAATGCCAGTTTTTAGACAATACATTTTCCACAGAAGTAATGTACAGTGCTACACTTAAAGGAATAGGCAAGGATTCCAAACATCTTGAATATTTGAGTACTGGTTTTTGACACAGGCATGATAATGACAATTTGTCTTTGACTGACAATGAAACACTTGGCTTCAACGGGATGGTTCACAACTTACTTTAGTCCAAAAGTTTACAACCAAAGGAGTTTATTGATAAACTTATGTCAAGTTGTCAACTGTGCCAAAGTGGCTCAAGAGATTGCCTTGACGCAATTCATACTGGAAAGAATGCCACTACACAAACACGTGTGCCTCCTGCATAGGGTTGGGTAATATTTAAATGTTATCCATTTACGATTCTGGAAAGAGGACCCACACACAGTCTGTCTCCACGAAAACAAGATCATCCCTGTAAGCTCGGCCTATTTGGGCAGAGAAGACGGCTAAATTCACAAGTTTACAAAAGGTTGGCATCTCGTGAACACCTTTAAAACTGGCAGCATCTTACATTTAAGTAATTCAATACTTGCATGCCTATGATGTACAGTAAGTAACTTCACATTAAACTTTGTATTTAAACTCAAGCTTGTGTGGTGTGTCGCTGTCTTCAATGTCACAGCCTAAACTTGACGTCAAAAGAAACGTTTTTCATTTTGGGCGCATTCAAACAATCCCCTTAAGTTTGGCTAGCAACAGAAGCTAGGCTAGCTTGCTCGTAGCACAATTTACATGTATTAATTTAGCAGACGCTTTTATCCAAAGCGACTTTTATCCAAAGCTTTACAAAAGTGCATAGGTCACTGATCATAACAAGACATTGCTCCTGTTCGGATATAGTTTTTCGCCGACCCCCAGACCTAACTTCCCGACCAAATTATTTTGCGGGCGGCAGGTACAGGTGCGTGTCATCAGCGTAGCAGTGGTAGGAGAAGCCATGGGAGGTGATGATTGGTCCAAGTGAGGTGGTGGACAGGGAGAAGAGGAGGGAGTCAACGACGGAGCCCTGTGGGACACCAGTGGAGAGCTGGCGGGGGCCAGACACTTTGCCTCCCCAGGAGACCTGGGGCCTCATGTATAAAGGATTGCGCAGCTTTCATACCAGAAAATGGCGTACGGCCAAAACTCGAAAAGTACCTACGCACAGAAATATTTACATGTATAAAACCGGTCGTACGCCAGGTTCTGCGCAACTTTCCTTTATAAATCACAATCAACGTGAGATTGACCGCCACTGACCCCGCCTTGCCTCCTCCCATAAATAAATATGCAGATGGACTTTAAATGCGCTCCTGAGGTGATTCATTTTTTCTGAATTACCGTAATTCTTCAAATGATCAAATGATTTTTGTGCGTACGCAAGCTTTATACGAGGCCCCTGGTAGGATCTTCCGGACAGGTTGGATAAGATCCACTGAAGTGCAGTACCAGTGATGCCGTCCTCAGAGAGTCTGGCGATTTTACCGAGGCCAGCTTCTCCACCGTGCAGGGCTCTAGTCTAAGATCAAATGGTCGCATTTGGCATTGTTACTGACAAGGATCGCTTCCAGCAAACTCTTTTTAGCCATTTCCCCCTAAATAAATGTCAAGCTTATTTATGTTTTTGGGAGGCATATTTTCAGTTAGCAGATGGTACTGTTTCAATCGCGATTCCATCTAATAGGCTACTGCCAGTGACAATGTTGTTACTTAGAATAGCTTGTTTCAAAGGTGGTTCTTAATGAATGAATGCAATATGAGTGGGCTAAATGCTTGAAAATATCACTACTGTAAAAGGGAAAATGTTAAGGTGACCTTTAAGTCATGTTAGGTCTATTCTACGTTAAGTCATTTAGCAGACGCCGGTTTCCAGAGCGACTTGCAGTAGTCTAAGTACAGGGCCATGCTACACTTAACTTTGTTGCTTGGTTGCAGAGGGGTCAGTTTTTTTAAGGTTTTAGAAAACATCAATGTACATGTATTTGTGAGGAATGTTTATTTTAACGATTGAAAACAGATGCATCATAGACCGCTGTAGTGTTGCCCGGGCAACAGAGGCTAATGTCATGATGCTAATGCTTCAGTGAAATAGTAGACTACCGTTTCCGAAAGTAGATATATTTCCTTAATATTATCAGCTTATATTTGGGTGTGTCTTGCCTTCGGCAAGGGCACATCCTTTGTTCTCTCACATATATTATTATTGGGTGTGCCACGACTTCGTCGGCACATCCTTTGTTATCTCACATATTATTATTTTTGCCCCCCTAAGGCTCGGTCAATATTTGGACTACAGACAACGTCGGTGTCAAAAGTTTCGTCTTGGTCCCGATTGATATGGCATTACTTTTATTTCCGTTCCATTGCACAGTTTAGGAGGATACAACGTTTTTGTGGCAAAAAGTGTCTGTCGGCAAAGGGTACTCAGTTGTAGCCTACTTCACTTCGTCAGAACACTAGCAACGAGGCATGGCTACGACGTGCATAGAGACTTTTGCACAGCAAGGATGGTATCGTGCCGCCCCCCTACTAGTAAGCATCCGTCAATATTTTGAATACTTAGAAAACATCATGTCAAAAGTTGGTAGCCATTGAGTTGCATGTATTTTTATTTACGTGGCTAACTTGCAACCCACAGTCACTGATGCTACTAACGTCACGAAACACGTGACTACCTCTAGCAGAACATTAGTTTAGCAGCTTGTTAACTTCTGGGAGATAACTAGGCTAACTATAGCTTTAAAGCTGCTGCAGAAACGCCACAAGCAAAGAGGCCAGGGTGATAACTATTTACTCATTTTACTTTGTGATATGAAACACAATTGTGAAGTGTAATGTACAATATAAGATGATTTTATTGAGGAACTACATCTACTTTCAGAAACAGTAGTCTACTACTTCACTGAAGCATAAGCATCATGACATTAGCCTATGTTGCCCGGGCAACACATACTACAGCGGTCTAGGATCCATGTGTTTTCAATCTTTAAAATAAACATTCCTCACAAATACTTTTTCGTTGTACAATTTATTATGACATTAGATTACAAGTAAACGATTTGTTGGTGAAATGATCATGACCTGTGGTTTCAAACCAGTACTGCAACGCTATAGCCTACGCGAGACACTGTGTAGCTAACAAAAACATCCACAGCTGTTTACGAAGTCAAACGGCAATAGAACATGTTCGGCAGTCCCTTAAATCAAAGGTATTTCAATAGGTGAAACTATCTGACTACTAACCCGAACTTCATTGCCACAGCCTAAACTTGGCAATCTGTTCATGTAAAACATATTTAATTTAAGCCTAAACCGTACAACGGAACGTTACATCGAATTCAACCAATGCAATACTAGCACTAGTACCGATACCAACACTGTAGTATACACAGGGGTGCAAACTCACCAGGGATGAAAAGGTAACAAGGATATATTCGGGGGGGGGATGCAGCCTGCTTTGACTGGGGGTGCAGTGAATCTTTCGGGGGAGTTCATAATTACATCATAATTACAGAAAGGGATCATATTTCTTATATTGATACCATTTTTAAAAACTGCTTAACGATCCTAGTGTTAATCAGGCCAAAGCGTTGTAAACATTCGGGGCTTAACAGCTTCACAGGTAATGCGAGCGCGCATAGGACGCGAGCGAAATTTTTCGTGACAAATGTCAACAACAAAATATCTTCGACCGGCCCAAAATCCCAGCCCACCTGGACCCAACCAACTCTATTTGTGAGGGGAGAACTCCCTCACATGGTACAACCCATGCAGAGACTGCGGTGTCAGAATGCCTTTAAGAGAAGATAGACTAACGTGACAAATGTCAACAACAAAATATCCTCGACCGGCCCAAAATCCCAGCCCACCGGGAACTCTCCCGATTACTAATGCATCAGAGTTAAAACAAAGCCATAAAATAAAACGTTCCATGCACAAAATTCACTTGTCCAATACCTTTAGCTAACCTTTTTGCCTGACCTAGTAAACGGGCAAAACTAGCCTGGCTAACGCCACAGAGGTCGTTTTCTCAGGCAAATGACGAATGAAACAGGCTCGGTTAAAGTAATCCATTCACCGAAATGAAATTATCAACATCACCGAAACAGAGGGAAAAAGCTAGCAACTTTAAAATCAGTTAAATAGACTTAATGAGTGGTACTGCACATAATGTTAAGTAACATGGCATTTTATTATGTTCGAGGTATAACTTGTCCAGTGGGGCAAGTACATTTCTGATCCACTTGCCATTCATAGAATGAAATACCAGTCTGGGGTTCCTCTTTCGGCTGTTGTTACCCCAACTGCACGGCATAATGCAGGCATTACTGATACCGAGTCGGTAGCTATGGTCGCGCAAAGCTACAGTGACGTCATGTGAATCAAATGAATTACAGCATCGAGGAAGAAAAATATAAAGCGTGCGTGTCATTATGACATTGGTTGGACAAGCGAACAAGCGTGAAAAAATATTCATGACAGCTTGCATTTGCAGATTACTTGGAGGACCCCCCCCCCTAAATATTTTTTTTGCAGATCTACACGAATCATACAAATGACCTATTTTGGATAAAAAAAGGCGATTTTCGCCGAAAGGTGACAGGTTTGCACCCCTGATACAATTTACCGGGGCAACCGCTCCACAAAGGGCTATATCGCATTTTTCGTTGTTACTGACAATGATCGCTATTGAGCTTTTTATGCATGAGCTATTTTCCACTAAATAAATGCCAAGTTTTTTTACGTTTTTGGGGGCATATTTTCAGTTAGCAGACATACTGTTTGAATCGCGATTCCATCTGAAATATTGCCAGTGATAACGTTGTTACAGTAGCTTCTTTCCAAGGGTGTTCTTAATGAATTATGCAATAGCCTATGAGTATGCTTGAAAATATCACTAGAAGGGAAAAACTTAAAGGAACGGACCCAACTGCAACCGAAGCAAGTAGGCACACCCTCACAATTTTCCCCAGAAAGGGGAAGCTAACTAGGGGAGGCTAACTTGCTAGCCACAGTCATTGACGTTCCTAACGTCACTAACGTCACGAAAACACGCGTGACTACCTGTAGGCTGTAGTAGAACATTCGTTTAGCAGCTCATTAACTTAGAGATAGCTAGGCCAACTTGAAAAGCCAAGCAAGAGGCCAGGGTGATAACTATTTACTCATTTATCATTGTAATAGAAAACAACATTCTGAAATGTTATGTACAATTTCATATATGCTGATATTATTAAGTACATATATTTTCGGAAACAGTAGTCTGCTGCTGAGGCGTTAGCAACATGACATTAGCCTCTGTTGCCCGGGCTGACGTTAGCCTCTGTTGCCCGGGCGACATGCGACACATACAACAGCGGTCTGTGATACATTTGTTTACAATCGTTAAAATAACCATTCCTCACAAAAAAATGTTTGTTTTGGGATTTATTAGACATGATTGCAAGTAAACGATTTGTAATGTGAAATGTAGCTAGCTAAAATATGATAGCTCTAGCTATAGGCTACTGTACGCTGATATTAGAGCTACAGTAAGCTAGCAGATCTACTTTCGAAAACAGTAGTCTGACATTTCGCAGGAGTTAGCGTTAGCTGTAGCTGTTCCCCCGGCACATCTCTACTACTATCTGTTACCAAAGGTGTTAGGCCTACAGCTAATTTGCTACCTTGTTAGTCTTCCGTTCCAGACCGCTTCTGGGAGGTAGCCTACTCTACAAAACTTCCAGAATTGTGTAAAATAACTTTATGCTGATGTCTTTCTAACCCGGTGCAACAGGTGTCTACAATATTATTTTGGATATAGTATAAGTTTAGCTAGCTTGCAAATAGGCTACTGAGGATAGCCTACCGAAATTGAGTTAGCCAATGTCGATGCTATAGCCAGTTGCGGCGCCAGAGATTTTTTTCTCTGCGTTTGACCGAGGGTGCTATGAAATTAGGGTGATAGCATATGTGTCACATGGTTCTCTACTACAACACTTCCCACCATATCGTCATATGTTTGATCTATAAAGGGTCAATATTTGGACTACAGAGACAACTTAGGTGTCAAAAGTTTCGTCTTGGTAGTGATTGAGTTGCTTGTATTTGAATTTACGTTCTGTTGCACAGTTTAGGACCATACAACATTTTTGTGGCAAAAGGTGTATTTTGTCGCCGACGGGTACTCAGTTTTAGCCTACGTCACTACGTCTAAACACATTAGCAATGACGCATGGATACAATGTGATAGACGTTCTAGCAGGCAAATTGGAGTTTAGATTATGAGTGAAAAATCCCACCCCCAAAAAATCCCAACCATTTGGCTTTGTTGAGAAAGTGATTGAGCGAGTGCGGGTCGCCCACGAGACCGCCTAGTCTTAGACAGCAGCCATACTAGAGAGCGTCAGTATTTTCGTAATTTGACATCAGCGCAGGAAATTAGAACGTTTCTTTTGACAAAGTGTAGCTGTGGCATCCAAGACAGTACTCTTATCTCTCAAATAAACGTAAACCAAGTTTTTTCATTCTAGTGATATTTTCAAGCATTTAGCCTCCTCATATTGCATAATTCATTAAGAACCCCTTTGAAAGAAGCTACTGTGACAACGTTGTCACTGGCAATATTTCAGATGGAATCGCGATTCAAACAGTACTGTCTGCTTACTGAAAAAATACCCACCAAAACGTAAATAAGTTTGACATTAATTTAGGGGGAAATTGCTAATTCAAAAGAAGTTTGCTAGGCAAGCTGGCTGCTGTTGCTATAGCCACACTTCACTGATTGTTTGAAAGCACCGGAAATGACAGTACTACACACTGCCAGTGGGCGACCGAGTCTGACTGAGGCTAACGTCAAAACAAGATGCGGTCTCACTCAAATTCTCAATTCACAAAAATATGCTGACCCGCTGGCTGTCTTCGCAATCGCCATATCTTTAGCTAAAGAACTCGCTCAAATTACAACTTTCACAACCTAAATCAAAAATCCGAGATTGCAGTTCCACTCGAAATCGCTTTCTCAACAAAGACAAATGGTTGGAATTTTTCACTCATAATCTAAACTCCAATTTGTGTGCTAGTCTCTATCACGTTGTATCCATGCGTCGTTGCTAGCGTGTTCTGACGTAGTGAAGTAGGCTAGAGCTAGAACTGAGTACCCTTTGTCGACAAAATACACTTTTTGTCAAGAAAACGTTGTATCCTCCTAAACTGTGCAACGGAACGAAAATACAAGCAACTCAATCGCTACCAAGACTAAACTTTTGACAGCTAGGTTGTCTATGTAGTCCAAATATTGACTGAGGCTTAGGCGGGGAAAAAATACATAATAATAAATATATATGTGAGAGAACAAAGGTTGTGCTCTCGTCGAAGGCTTGAGCACACCCAATTAGTTAATAAACGGACCCATCTGCAACCGATGCAAGCAAGCACACCCTACAATTTCCCCAGAAATTGTACCCTAATGATTATTCTGCCATGGGAGTCTATGGCAGCCCATAGAACCGTATGGTAAAAGGTTTTGGCAGACTCATTGGGGACAGTCTCCTGATCCTTGTCACCAAGTTTCATGCCTACCCAGTAGGGATGTCACGAGAACCGATACGTACGATACCTTTCGATGCTAAAATAACAAAACACCGTCGATGCCCATTTTTTTAAAGCACCGTAAGCACTGTGAGCGCCGATGCCAGATGTTAGCATTGGTGCTGCGCCGCATAATTAATCCGCAGAAGCCATTATGCAAAAGATGCTACCGTGGTCTTCAGACCAAGGGAGGTAATACTTCCAATTTAGCCAAGCACCTGAAATGAATCCGGATTTGTTTAAAGAATTCGAGGTGAGTCCTGATTCAGTTCCAGAAGAGGCGCAGCACCGATGCTAACATCTGGCATACTTAATCAATGTTCGTTGTGGTCGAGCGGCGAAATTCAGCGAAATTCAGAATACATCCAAAGAATGCATCGTTTCTGTCATACTCAAATACACGTTACATGATGTTTGAGATGGTGGGCACGTGTGTTACAATGGCTTATGTTATGTACATCGACGTTTAGGTTAACTATGCTGTAGTTTTAGCGTTAGCCTATAGCCTTCCTTGGTTAGAAGGTAAACTCATGTTCATCTTGTTAGCTGGATGGCTTAATTGCACTTTATTATGATGTGCTATGCTCTATTGCACATGTTTTGTATGTTTTAAGACATTTAGCTATTTTTCAAATATTTTAATAAAGAAGTTTAAGTACAGTACATGGAATCTTAGAAAATCGTTCATTTTCTTTGCCGTGGTATCGAAATTGGCATCGAGAATCGTGTTATTTTACTGGTATTGGCACGACTACTGAATTTTTGGTATCATGACACCCCTACTACCCAGGGCTCAACGTGGGTTTGAAACTTACTGCCCCTCCAAAAGTTGTAATTTATCATTGTTACAACAAAACCAAAGACTTATAAATTATGTTAGTCTGTTAAAAAAAAACATATGACCACTTTTTGAAAATGAGGTATCATTGTATTCCAATTTATTGTAAAAAATAGTTGAATCTCAGGTAATAAATATGCATTTAGAATTTACATTCTTCCCTAATTGTACGTGTGTGGTTTGAAGTTGTCCAGCAATTCTGGACAGCATAGTTCCCCTGCACATGGCTACAGCGTTTTGAATTGATTTGGCTGCCAATCAAACATAGTCAAAGAAAGACAAAGTGAGTGCCTTGTAAAACCGAGATACGTTAGCGCTGTTTTATTAACTATTTGTTCAAATTCTCAAAGTTGCTAAAATATCGAGGTGATACTTAAAATTGTTACGGTTACCGTGTAAACTTACATCCATCTCTTGAATCTTCAATCAGTTGTTTTAGAAACCGGTCCTTGTGCAGGTTTACATCCCCAAACCAGAATTCAACTTGTTTCTTTATATCTGAAAGGAGCTGTTTCACTCGAGACCTCTTCTTCTTCTCATTTTCTCTGTTCTTGCTGCAAGGGTCAATGGAACAACGCTCCCCTCCGACAGCACTCATAACCTCCGCAGAGTCGATCATTAATGTGCCGTGTACTGTAATCAAAGTTAACATGTAGTCTAGACTAGCTCTAACATTGACAAAACGCTGACTAAAACAAAGACGTGTGATCGCCTATACCAAAATCGGGGCATTGGTTTAACCAGGAAACGGCAAATAACTAGCTATCTAGATAATAGTAAGGCTCTAGCATAGCTAGCTCTACCTAGCTAGATAGTAGGCTAAACAACGGCAAGCTAGCTAGAGCTACAGTATATAGTGGCTAGCCTAGTCGCTAACAAATGTTAAGGCATTAACACTGGGTATTCCGGCCACGTTGTGAGATCATTGTTAGACTATAACAAGCAGTTACAAGCACTCACAAAACATTCAGCTTGCTAGGTACCTTGTCTTGTGTGAAGTCAAAATCACTCGAAGCATGTGAAGCTAGCTAGCTAACCATTTCTAACGGTCTTATCAGAGAATGTTTATAGGGCTTAAACAGGAACCGGAACTCTCTCCTCAGTAGTGATGTGTCGTTCGTGAACGATTCGTTCATTTTGAACGAATCCTTACAAGAACTCGAGAGTAACGAGTCCTCTCAAAAAAAAATCGTTCATTTTCTCGAAGCCACGCATCGGGACTTGGATAGTCTCAGCCAAGGAAACAGAAATGAATTCAGTTGTTTCCACTTCTGCTGTCGAAGCAAACAGGATCGACTTATAGTCCAGGCAAAGTAACGTTTTACGACAGACTAATTGTAAAATATTTGTTTTTAGCATAGATCACCACAACATTACAGCACAAATGATGAACTGTCATCACCAGCTGCATCACGGGCACATCACTTTCTATAATTCCAGACATCTGTGTGGCACCAATTATATCAAGGGTTATCATTATCTATAGGCTGGTTCATGTTATCAATATTTGTGGCATCTTAATCACCGAATGCATCACGGGCACTGTACACTAGTGGATATAGCAACAGGAACAATGTTCGTACTACTTTATAAAGGATGCATGTCTTAAAGAATATATTGTGCTTATTAAAGTAATGTTTTATGAACTTAGAAGTTTGCTTAGGCTTAAACATTGTGTCTCACTCAGGGTGGGGGGAACGGGCTGTATTTGGTGTCTTAATCTCTTCATTTTAGGAGCAACCTTGAAGCCGGGCTGAGATGGCACCCGAGCGTGGGATGCGCCAGCAGGAACAACTCCCAGAGCATAAGAAAGCTCAACCGTCTTTGTATCATTTTGTAATACTGCACTGTATTATATATCCTGGGGCAGGGACAGATAGCCAGTTGGACTTCGTGAACCAGCCCGAACACTGTTGTGGGTAGGGAAACGTAGACAACCCCAGAGCTCTGTTCTGTTGATTTCCAACTGCTGCATTAAAGCTGATATTATCGGACCTCTACGACTCCAGACCACTCTTTCTAGAACACAGACTTGTGTCATTGGATACCATCATTACATATTGAAATAGACACATCATTTTAGTCCTTCACTCCCCACTAGGCGTAACATGTACACCCAGGTGCAGCCCATAAAGGGCTTAAGTCTAACTGGTGCACTAGTCGTAACTTTAAATTAAGCCCAGCTGGTGCACTCGGCTCCTAGGGTCTCATTTATAAAACTGTGCGTAGGATTCTTACGTACGTGTGCGTACGTGAATCATCATTTTACCCCGCCCTGAACACGCCCGTTTTTAACCATAAATGGTCAATGCAAAGCACCTCATGAATGCTAATCCAGTATATTTATGGCCCTGGCATGCGATTTTTCTGACATTTACGTTACGTTGAATCATGGCGTCAGGAGGGAAAAGAACGAAAAGGCGCAATCTGAAAGTGAAATACTTGTAGGCGAGGTGGAGAAGCGAAAAAACACATTTGGCCTATTTGGTGGCCACAGCAGCGGGATCACCAATAAATAAAAAAGCAATGCGAGGTAACAATTTGAAAACAAAAGCGTATCTGTAAACACACGTTCCTTTATGCCGGTTTTGTTATGAACAGTATTACATTTTGGACTGATAACGAGGACGCAGTGTAGCAATTGCATGGGAGCTTAACGGCTGTATTTCCAGTTTTTGACATGATATATGTGCAGTATTAAAAATATATATTTAGTTATAGGCTACACTGTATTTTGCAGTTATGTAAAGGTAGGATATGTGATTTTCCTGTATTCCATGCAGTCGGGGCATCTCCTCCTCCTGCACTCCCGTAGTGGGCAATCTGATGGTGAAACAGCGCTGAATTTGTATTTAAAATTTGAGTTGGATTGTACAAGGTGTTTATGGAACAATTATCACTCAGTAAAGCGCAAATAACACTGCTGGATTTAATCTTCATAATAATGATGAAATGGAATGAAAAAAACGTGTGTGAGGAAAACAAAATATATAAATATTATGAGTAATCGTTTTTCCCACATTTACTTTCTGCTGTCTGACTACAGTATGGTCATCTGCGTCGCCAATTCCCACTGTCTCCAAAATGTGCGTAGGCCTACGGGAGGGTCAGAGTTTGCGCGGAGGACCGCACATTCTGCCGTCAAGTTTGTTTTTTATAAATCACAACCTTTGTGCGGGAAGTGGCGTACGCACATTTCAGCCCCGTTTTGTGCGTACGCAAGCTATATAAATGAGACCCCTGGCCTTTCAATACAGACATTTTCCAGGAGTGTGACTATGCACCATCACAGGTCACAGATCGCCCTGAACCACTGTTACGGACCCACGTCCTTAATATCATTGTGTTCGGTTTTCGTTTGTGGGGGAATGTTTGTATTTCTGTTTCGTTCTGTTCTCCTTGTTGTTTTCCCCAAATCAGCTGTTTGCAGGGTGTGTCTGTCCGGTGCGTCGGTGGAGATCGTCATGACCAGCGGCCAGCCCCCATATCGGCCCGCCTCCAATCAGCGGTCCAGCAGCCGATAAAAGACCGGCGCGGTTCGCTGTTCGGGAGTGGCCTTTGTTCTCTCAGTGGTTGAGAATTGTTTGGTGTGCTATAGAGAGAGATACGGTCTGTGAGACCTTCGTTGTGTTGTTTTGTGTAGTGTTACTGTAGCGCCAAAACTTGTTATATTTTTCGTTCTGTTCCGATACACTGTATCGTGTTTTTGTTATTAATTGTTAGTCGCACGGGGCTCTGGACTAGGCAAGCTGCCCATGGGCTTACACAGCATCACGCAGTAAACCTCCTGTTGTACCACACTAGGTAAGGAACGGATGCCACCCCATGTATGTTTGGTTAAGGACAATTATGTTTTTTTAGACAGGGCACTTTTCTGGTTTTCTTTGGCACCGTTCGTCCATTGTTTCTCCCCTGTGACGCAATAAATTCACTTTTCCGAAACCGCTGCGCTGTTTTTGATCCGCACCACCATTCCCTCGGTGTTAGGCCAGAGGGGTCGTAACAACCACCTACCTCTCTGGCGTCCATCTCAGCTGACCAGCCAGCCCAAGCCTCCATCTCAGCTGACCAGCCAGCCCAAGTCTCCATCTCAGCTGAGCCAGCCCAAGCAAAGAAGAGGACCCTTAAAAAAATAATAACCCTGCCATCTGGAAAGGAGCAAAAAAAGAGAAAACAAGGAAAAGGCTTTAGCCAATGATCAGAATATTGCAGAATATGCATTGTGTGCATGGAACACTTTGCAAACTCAAGGCCAAAAGAAATGTGGGTGCACCTTTCTCCGATTTTAATTATTTTCCGATATTTTGATTCCTTGTTTCTTTGTACTTTAGTAGATCCTTTATGTTTTGTTTACATAACTCGCCTTTGTTTGGTTTCTTTAAGGAGAGAGAGTTTGATTATCTTTTGAGGCTCATGGGAGCCTATAAAGGTCACCGAAGAGGGCGGTCTAGAGCTCTCGCTTGTTTCCGCTCCGACGCCACTCGGTTTCAGCGCTGGTGTGAGCAGCAGCTGATCGTGCCGGTTAGCCGGTGTGAGCCTTAGTTCCTTTGGTCGGCCTGGTGAGACTGGCTGTTAAGTTTTCGGTTTGTTTCTTTGTTTAGTTGTGGGTTATTCCGTGTGTAGGGCAGTAGAGGTGCCCGTTGTCACACCTTTGTTTTGTTCATTTCTGGCCGGCTCACCGCGTCCATCATTGGGTGTGCTTTGTCTTCCAAGGGCTCAATCTTTGTTCTCTCACATATATATTTATTATTGTTTATTTTCCCCACCCCTAAGGATGCCTCAATATTTGGACTACCTAGACAACCTAGGTGTCAAAAGTTTAGTCTTGGTAGCGATTGAGTTGCTTGTAGTTTTATTTACGTTCCGTTGCACAGTTTAGGACGTTACAACGTTTTCGTGGCAAAAAGTGTCTTCTGTCAACGAAGGGTACTCAGTTCTAGCGTACGTCCCTACATCAGCACACGTTAGCAACGACGCATAGATACAACGTGATAGAGACGTTCTAGCACGCAAATTGGACTTTAGATTATGAGTGAAAAATACCAACCATATGGCTTTGTTAAGAAAGCGATTTCGAGTGGAACTGCAATCTCTGATTTTTTATTTAGGTCGTGAAAGTCTGTAATTTGAGCAAGTGCGGGTCGCCCGTGAGACGGCCTAGTCTTAGGCGGCAGGCATGCTAGAAAGCGTCATAGTAGTATTTTCGTAATTTGATAGTTCGGTCAATTCTGAACAAAAAACAGAAGGAGGGCAATGTTATGACGATATGACTATTGTGAAGACAGCCAGGTGGTGGATACAAAAACATGGCCCCCAAAACATACGTAAGTTTGACATTAGCGACGGAAATGAGAACGTTTCTTTTGACATAAAGTTTAGCTGTGGCTTCGAAGACAGTACACACCATAGATATTTATTTCTATGGTGTGTATTGAGTGAGACGCGGTCTCACTCAAATTCTTTAGCTTAAGATATGGCGATTGCGAAGACAGCCAGCGGGTCAGCATATTTTTGTGGTTTGTGTGAAACTTGGAATTTGAGTGAGACCGCATCTTGTTTTGACGTTAGCCTCAGAGTCAGACTCGGTCGCCCACTGGCAGTGTGTAGTACTGTCATTTCCGGTGCTTTCTAACAATCAGCAGCCAGCTTGCCTCTAGCAAACTTCTTTTGAATTAGCCATTTCCCCCTAAATTAATGTCAAACTTGTTTATGTTTTGGGGGCCATATTTTCAGTTAGCAGAAGGTATTGTTTGAATCGCGATTCCATCTGAAATATTGCCAGTGACAACGTTGTTACAGTAGCTTATTTCAAATGGGGTTCGCTTGTTTCAAAGGGTGTTCTTAATGAATTATGCAATATGAGTAGGCTAAATGCTTGAAAATATCACTAGAAGGGAAAAACTTAAGGGAGCGGACCCACCTGCAACCGACGCAAGCAGGCACACCCTACAATTTCCCCAGAAATTGTATGCTCTCTAGTTTCTTATATTATCTCATTTGCACAGTGTTGGGCAAGTTACTGAAAATTAGTAATTAGTTACAGTTACTAGTTACTTCTTTTAAAGGTAATTTAATTACTTTACCAGTTACTGTATATCAAAAGTAATTAGTTACTAGGGAAAGTAACTTTTAAGTTACTTTTATGTCTGCTTTTTTAATGTAATGAACAGACTAGTACCGAACAGTCAAGCACAATAAACATTTAGACCTATTTATAGTAATCAACAGGGCAACAGACCTTCAAATCAAGCAGTAGTACAAAAGTCCCTTTTAATACCTAACTTAATACAAAATAACTGTCTGTCATTTAACAGTGTTTTTTTTACCACATTAGGCCCAATGAAATAAAAGTGATTGGCCTACAGTATTAACACTAATTAAAAGAGAACAAAGGTGCCTTGAGGTGCTGCATATAATTGGTGGCCAAGCCGCGAAGCGGCGAAGCCACATAAGTGTTTCTACCTTTTCTTATTGGTGGCCAAGCAGCGAAGCTGCGAAGCCACATATGTGTTTCTACCTTTTCTTTACTATTATTATTATTCATCTTCCTCTCCCATTGGAGTCTATGGCAGCCCCTAGAACCGTATGCTAAAAAGTTGAGAAATTTGGCACACTCATTAAGGGCAGGCCCGACTTTACTTTCAACAAGTTTCATGTCTCCCATTTGAGCACTCTAGCGCCACCAACTGGTCAAAGTTGGACTTGTGTTTACACATGTAACTTTTGAACCGTATGACCGATCTTCAAAGATGAGGTACCATTGGATTCCCTGGGTCAAGACGAGTTCAACACACCCTATGACGTCAATTTCCGGTTATATAGATTTTCCGCCATTTTGAATTTTAAGAAAACATGTTTTTTCGCTTCTCCTCCATCAATTTTTGTCCAATCTTCCCCAGATTTGGCACACATCATCGTCAGACCAACCCGCACTATAAATTTCGAACAGATTTTTTATTTTCAAAACCGTTTTTCCGGTACAGCCAATCAAAATCGTCAACAAAGCAACCAAACAAGAAGTTGGGTCATATCTCCGCAAAACTTTGAGAAATCGACACCAAACTTGGTGTGATGACTTGGAACCCCCTTCTGAGGATGTCCAATCAATTTGGTGTCATATGATCACTGGGCGTGGCCGCAGGAAGCAAAAAGGTGTTTTGGCCAATAACTGTTGATTTGTTTGCCTTTATTAAGTAATTCCTTTGTCTCATGATATCTTGAGACATCCTATGTGTGACCCATGATCACTTTTGATAACAGCCAAAATGATGCGGCCACCATTTTGAATTACTGAAAAAAAAGTATTTTCTCTACTACTCCTACACATGCTGTCAAATCTTCACCAAATTTGGTAGAGATTATCTTCAGACCAAGCCTCACAAAGCCCATCACATGTTTTTTTAATTTTCCAAACCGTTTGCCCGTTACAGCCAATCAAAATGTGCAGTTAAGCCATCAAACAGGAAGTTGGTCAGCAAATCTTTGATGGATTCGCACCAAACTTGCTGCATGCGTTCCGAACACTGTTCTGAGGATGCCTAAAACGTTTTCTGGGTCATATGACTGCTTGGCCACCTCATTGCTGCTTGCAGCTATATTTGAATATGTGATTTAACAAAAGGTTAACAAAATGTTTTAACAAACATGCCTCATAAGGCAAAGCTAAATATATATAAGAGATGAGATTCTCAACAAACGTTAAAATGGGCTAACAAGTCTCATCTCTCACCTCTGACCAGTAGCCACAACATTGCTAGCTCTCAAACCAGTTATTGTACCTACATCTGTTTATGGAATTATTATGTAAATAGCTAAATCATCTTCAAGGTACCGACTCGACAGTTGACAGAGGATGCATGTCATCGACAACATACCTAGCAATCAATTTATTCAGCTCTGCCTGGACTGCAGTCCGTGTAAAGTCTAGCCTTTCTTGTTTGCATGGAGTCGCGCCTTCAGCATCCGTAGGGCTGGGGTCTTTCGCTACTAGCTTTGTCGAAGCGTGTTGTTTCAACAGGTAAGATTGGAATTGCTACTCTTAGATGTGGATAGGGTCTTCTTTGCACCTGCACATCATTTACAACTCACCACTAAATTTGTCTTTAATTTCGACGAGCGAAAAGTAATGTCCATACTTCCAGGAGAGAAAGCTCATTCTATCCGCACTGTCAGCCATGATGTGGTTGAATGCTCATTGATTGATTCGATTGGTGTATCATTGCGCCACCAAGGTCCTGTGATGTCAGATCAGAAGCAGCTAAAGCAGGCCTATCTTGTCTTCAAGTTGTTGTAAAATGGTGCGGCTCCTATAAGAACAGCACGTACAGGGGGGGGTGTGGCAGAGCGAGGTGGAGAGAGGCGAGAAGAAAGTGGTGATGCTAACAATACGTTTTTGTATGTAGCGACCGGAGCAAACCGTGTATGCATGTAACAGGATTTCAGTGACTAATAATAAATCAAAAGAAAGAACACAGTGGGCATTTATTTGCTAACCAGCAGCAGACAGGAAGAAAGGGAAATTAACCACGAAGTCACTAGCTAATACTTCGGCCCTGGAACGTTTCACAACATCTCCCCTGCAATCTCCAACTACGGTCAGAGACAGAGCAGGAAAGGTTAACACTGGCGACCACGAAGGGACTGAGAAATACAAAGATATCTGCTGTGGTAAGCACACTGTGAAAATAACCGGTGAGATAAACCGGAGCAGTTAGCATAACAGTACTGTTTTCCCATACAACGTTAGAACGTTAGCCAAGATGGCAGCCTCCGGTCAGCGCCTCGGGACTGAACGTGAACAAAGTTTACATGGGAAAGTGACCAGTCACTCCACCCGCCCAATGTCATTCACTGCAATGGAGGAAGTTGAAATAAAAACTGACTGTTTGTACTTGAGAAACGAAAATGACTGGCTCGATAACCTTTTCTCATGCGATGGGCGGACTGATGCATTGACGGGAAATGCGAGTGAGGCATGTGATGTACCCAGTGGACCAACCAAGTTATTAGACACTAACCCGTTTAAAGCTGATGTGGTAAGAGACTATGGGACCGATGTGAGATGGAAAGAACCATGCTCACACATGCATAATCATGGTGGTTACACCCCGGCAGCGTCATTAATGACCACCGTTGCAACTCCCATTACTAACCCCTTTGCCACTGCCCACTCAGGGAGTTTCATTCATAGCACTCCAGTCTCCTGTCATCCTCCATGCCCCATATATGAGCCACATAAGTCATGTGCACGCCGGCCTTGTTCCATACGCCATCAAGCTTCCCCTGAGAGTGAGGATGAGTATGACTCCAGGGAAAGAATCCCCACCCTGCGTCCTGGCCAGTATGATGGTACTACCCCGTGGAGGGAATTCCTGCACCGTTTTGAGAGCTGTGCGAAGGCGAATCGCTGGACCGAAGATACCAAGGGCACTCAGTTAAAGTTCTGCCTGGAGGGTGCAGCATGGGCCATTGTCCACAGGAACCCAAGGTCAGCTCGGTGGGATTACAGCCGCCTGGTGGAGGAAGTTGAAATTGCCTATGGCCAGTGTTGGGTAGTAACGCGTTATTAGTAACGCCGTTACGTAACGCCGTTACTTTTTTCAGTAACTAATAACGTAACGCGTTGTTTTTTTAAATTCAGTAACTCCGTTAACGTTACCAAACGCTGCGTTACTCCGTTCCTTTTGGATAAAAAAGAGGGTTTGGTTGTACAACGGCACACAGTTCCAATAACATAGTGATCAATAAAGTTTAATTGAATTGAAAAACAAAGCATTTGTCGCCCTGTAGCGTCCCACACGTAATCAAACACGCGCCATGAAGAGGACTGGACAGGTCAGGGGCGGGCACGGCATGATGGCGAGCGAGAAGGGGAAGATAAGTTTCTACTCGTGGAGGTTTTCACATTATTTTAAACTGGAGAGCATAGGGGAAACCAACATCTCGGTAACTTGTAGACTGTGTCCCGGTTCAAAAGTACTTTCAACGGCGACCAACAGCAACAGCAACCTGCTGAAGCACCTGGAGAAGCGGCATGCTTCAACAAAGTTAGCAGCTAAGGTAGCTAACGCAGCATCCGAGACGGAGTCACACAGCAGCGAGCACACACCCACTCCACCCAAGCAGCAGCGGTTGGAGTTCGAAAGACGGACCCATAGCCAGGCACAAGTTGATAAAGCAATAGCACGGTATGTTTAATTGTTTATTTGGGTCTCTTTTAGCAATATCAGGCTATTATTCCAGTGGAAACATTTTACAGATAAAAACACGTGTTTTTTCCCCTCAGATATGTAGTGGAGAACATGCTACCCATCTCCACAGTGGAGAGCCCTGCTTTCAGGCAGATCATCAGCATGGTGTCGTGTGCATGTAATAATAATAATAATGTTGATTATAATAAATGGAATTAGCATGCAAGCAAAACATATGTGTTGCTAGGGCAACCGTCATTGTTTACCAAGCCTCTTGGACGCTGCTCGTGTCTCCACTGCAATTACACACGCAAGAAAGGATCGATTTTTATAAACAATGAAACTGTAGTATGGTCAACTGTGTTTGGACACGTTTTGGCTGCTCTTACCTTCCCAACCTCCTCCTTTATGCTACTCTCCTGCATAAACAAACACTTAAATAGACTTTATTCTCTAAAGCAGGCACATGTCCCACTAATGCTAATTATTATTATTATTATTATAATGCGCCCAACATAGGTTTTGTTCTGTGACTCTTTTTGTGTCTTTTTTTACAAGGCATCATTTTCAGCCAAAATAAAAGAGTCTATTCTGTATAGCAATACTACTTTGACTGTGATCCACCTAATATGTTTAAATTATTGGTTTAACAGGTGGCATACGGCAGATGGGAAGGAAAACCTTCTCCAACTAAATGGAGAGAGAGTATTCAAAAATGGAACACGAGCTCAAGAAAGCATATGAGGAGCTACACTACATCTCAACTACAGCAGACATTTGGTCCATCCATAACAGGAGCTACTTAGGTGTTACAGCTCATTGGATAAACCGAACTACTTTGAAACATGAGAAAGCAGCTTTGGCTTGTAAACGGGTTACACTTATGATGTTGTTGCTAGTGAGATAGACCATATTCATTCTCTGTATGGATTGTCAGCAAAGGTCACAGCCACTGTTACTGACAACGGTTCAAATTTTGTAAAAGCATTTAAAATGTATCAGCCCCCTGATGATGATAGTGATGATAGTGGTAATGATGATGATAATGAGGTCACCTTCACAGATGTTAATGATGTACTTGATGCTGCCACAGAGTACGGGATTGTTCTGCCACCACATCTCAGGTGTGCCTCCCATACTATGAATTTGGTCTCATGCTCTGATCTTGAAAAATGGTTCACTTCAAATCCTGCGATCAAAGGAATCTACCGAAGTGCTACAGCAAAGTGCACTGCACTGTGGAACAAGGCCAGTAGGTCAACCATGGCCTCCGAGACGGTGGGGGAAGTGTTCTCCAAAAAGCTCTTGGTACCATGCACAACAAGGTGGAACTCTTTTCATGATGCTGTGGCAAGGATAACTGAAATTCCTCTTACTGACTTAACCACCATCTGTGATCGTTTAGGCCTAAAATGTTTTAGTGATAGGGAACAGATGGAGATCTGCCTGAAATCTGACAGATTCAAGGAGTCGAAGAACAGGTTTAGCAAGGCTGTGAGGGAGGCTAAACGACTGTACTCAGAGAGGCTGAAGCGTCAGTTCTCTGCTAACGACTCTGCTTCTGTCTGGAGAGGGCTCAGGCAGATCACCAACTACAAGCCCAGAGCCCCCCACTCCACTAACGACTCACGCCTGGCCAACGACCTGAACGAGTTCTACTGTCGCTTTGAAAGACAATTGGAATCCCCTGAACTATCCCTTCCCTCCCCCCCCCTTCCCACCAACTCTGTGACGTCACTCTCCATTCAGGAAGGTGAAGTAAACAGACTTTTCAAGAGGCAGAACCCACGCAAAGCAGCTGGGCCGGACGCTGTCTCCCCTGCCACCCTTAAGAACTGTGCTGACCAGCTGTCTCCGGTGTTCACCTACATCTTTAACACCTCCCTGGAGACATGCCATGTGCCAGCCTGTCTCAAGGCCTCCACCATCATCCCTGTGCCCAAAAAGCCCAGGCCAACTGGACATAATGACTACAGACCTGTCGCCCTGACCTCTGTGGTAATGTCTTTTGAGCGCCTAGTGCTGGCACACCTCAAATCAATCACAGACCCCCTTCTGGACCCCATGCAGTTTGCCTACAGAGCCAACAGGTCTGTGGACGATACAGTTAACATGGCCCTCCACTTCACCCTACAGCACCTGGACTCCCCAGCATCCTACGCCAGGATCCTGTTTGTGGACTTCAGCTCTGCCTTCAACACCATCATCCCCGCCCTGCTTCAGGACAAGCTCTCCCAGCTGAACGTGCCAGATTCCACCTGCTGGTGGATCACAGACTTCCTGTCTGACAGGAAGCAGTGCGTTAAGCTGGGAACACAAGTCTCTGACTCCCGGTCCATCAGCACCGGATCTCCTCAGGGCTGCGTCCTTTCTCCTCTGCTCTTCTCCCTGTACACGAACAGTTGCACCTCCAGTCATCCATCCGTCAAACTCCTGAAGTTTGCGGACGACACCACCCTTAGTGGGCTCATCTCTGGTGGAGACGAGTCTGATTATAGGTGGGAAGCGGCCAACCTGGTGACCTGGTGCAGCCAGAACAACCTAGAGCTCAATGCTCTTAAGACAGTGGAGATGGTTGTGGACTTCAGGAAGAATACAGCCCCACTCACCCCCATCACCCTGGGTGACTCCCCAGTCAACACTGTGGTGTCCTTCCGCTTCCTGGGCACTATCCTCTCCCAGGACCTCAAGTGGGATCTGAACATCAGCTCCCTCACAAAGAAAGAGGACAACAGAGGATGTACTTCCTGCGGCAGCTGAAGAAATTCAACCTGCCAAAGACAATGATGGTGCACTTCTACACAGCCATCATTGAGTCCATCCTCACCTCCTCCATCACCATCTGGTACGCTGCTGCCACTGCCAAGGACAAGAGCAGACTGCAGCGTATCATCCGCACTGCGGAGAAGGTGATTGGCTGCAATCTGTCTACCCTCGAGGACCTAAACACCTCGAGGACCCTCAGGCGAGCGAGGAAGATTGTGGCCGACTCCTCCCACCCTGGACACTCCCTGTTTCAGTCACTCCCCTCCGGCAGAAGGCTGCGGTCCATCAGGACCAACACCTCTCGACACAAAAACAGTTTCTTCCCTTCTGCTGTTGGCCTCTTCAACAAGGCCAAGGGTTCACACTGACTTATTGATTTTACTTTAATGACTCTAATATTCTGCACTACATTACTGCATCTTGTACATTTGTATTTTTTGTCATATTTGTATTTTTTGTATTTTTATATTGTAAATTAGGCAACTTATATTTTATTGTATATTTTATTTTAAATATAATTCCACTTTAGTATAGATAGTATAGTTATATAGTATAGATATTTAGTATAGACAGTCCACATATTTAAATTTAAGGATACTATATGTTTATTGTATGCACCTTCCTGCCAAAGCAAATTCCTTGACTGTGCAAACTTTCATGGCCAATAAATCCCTTTCTGATTCTGATTCTGAACTCCAATTCCTGAAGGAGTACTGTGCCATCACAAAGCCACTCACCGTCGCTCTGGACATCCTACAAGGAGAGGACAACTGTTATTACGGCACCCTCCTGCCCACCCTTGAAGTGTTGATGGCCAAGACACTGGAGAAGAAGGAAGGTCTGACTGTGGCAATGGGCCTACCTGATGCCATAGTTCGGGTAAGAAACATTCCATCAACACATGGAAATGTATGTATATTTTACCAAAGACATTTTATGTAAAACATGGCACTGGTAGTCATATTGGTAATACCCACAAGTCTCCATTCATAAAAATATGAGTGATGTTTCTTATGATTAAGTATCTTTGATTTTACTCAAAGGGGAATCTTTTATTAATGCTAATACCTATGTCACTGTGTGTTTGCAGGCTATCAAAACCCGATTTGCAGCCGTCTTGGAAAGCAAAGATGCCATGGTCGCAGCTGCTTCACTTCCCATGTTCAAACTGCGATGGTGTAAAGACCAGGCGAAGAAGGAGATGGTGAAGGGATACTTGGCAGCAGAGTGTCACAAGGTTACCGCTCAGCCTGGCCCTGTGCAGCAACCAGAGGTAACAACAACACTAACACCAAGCACCTCCAAAGCACAAGACTTTTTTAACTTTGAGGAGGACGATGACACCTTTAGTTCTGTCGAATCGGAGATAATATCCTACTTGAGAACAGCCGAAACAGAGATGGATGTACTCCAACAATTTCCCACAATAAAGGAAGTCTCTCTGAAGAAAAATGCTGCTACTCCGTCTAGCGCTCCCGTCGAAAGGCTGTTCAGTTTGGGAAGTCTGGTACTGTGTCCCAAGAGGAACAAGCTCAAAGACAAAAGGTTTGAGAAGCTGCTTCTCATGAGGTATAACCACTGGTTTCAGCGCTAACTCTCCACAATCATTCAGATCTCTGCAAATAAGCACTCTTGCACTTGTTATAAGCACTTGTTATTTTAAATAAGTGAGCTCATTCTTTGCACTTTTTGAATAATGATCTATCAGCTCACTCTGTTAGTTGGCATAAAATGCTGTCATGAAACTTTATAACTGGCATTCTCTCTCACCTGTTTCATGGATACTGTATGTTGACCCTTGTTCAGGTTTGATTTTGAGCAGCTGGTGGTGTTATGCATCATTATCATATTTCATTGTCTCAAGTGATAGTTCTCAGGTGCTGAGTGAAGACACATTAATTTGTCCAACTTGATTCTGAATAATAATTTAGATCAGAATGTCTGTATTTGCTTTTAAGCCACTTTAATTTTTTGCAGTTTGTTTTTGAATACCAAATAAGAAGGATAGGCTTGCAGTTTATAGCCTATGGAAGACTTTATGGCCTGACTGAAATAAATAGGCATTG
>CAEFZP010004579.1:0-25000 GCA_903064625.1 Mallotus villosus | reverse complement strand
TGTCCCAGTACCACCACTCTCACTGTCCCAGTACCACCACTCTCACTGTCCCAGTACCACCACTCTCACTGTCCCAGTACCACCACTCTCACTGTCCCAGTACCACCACTCTCACTGTCCCAGTACCACCACTCTCACTGTCCCAGTACCACCACTCTCACTGTCCCAGTACCACCACTCTCACTGTCCCAGTACCACCACTCTCACTGTCCCAGTACCACCACTCTCACTGTCCCAGTACCACCACTCTCACTGTCCCAGTACCACCACTCTCACTGTCCCAGTACCACTTCTAATACCATGTCTTTTGGTTCACATCTATACGGTTTAAGGCTTTCGTTGTATTGAATGGACATCTCACTAAACAGGTCTAGTGTAATCGCTTTATTTCAAATTGGACTTCCCAGTAGTCATAGACTATCAAATGACATAAGAAAGATTCAATTTCATTAAGGCCTTCATTTGATTTCAATAGTCCAGAATGATCTTTCCTGTAAGATAACCCTCCTTCTGTGAAACATACAGTATCTGTGTCTCACTATTTATATCATCACAGCGCTTAATCTTCATCTTCATTTAGGGGGAATGTGATTAGGCTGAGATGTGAACATTTGACATGAAGGCCATTTTAAATACAGTAAGCTGTAATGATGGTAGAACTGTGACGTCACAGCTGGCAACTTGCAGCTAAATACTGAAACATCAGAACATAACCGAACCTTCCAGATCCTTCCACACACGTACATAACCGAACCTTCCAGACATGAGGTTCTTATACAACCGTAGTGCACATTCCTCTGTCTGAATTGACCTTTTGACCTCTGTGCAGCGTAGTCTGGGCGTGGAGAGGAAGGCTGGGTTCTCAGAAGGTTCTCAGAGGGTTCTCAGAAGGTTCTCAGAGGGTTCTCAGAGAGTTCTCAGAGGGTTCTCAGAGGGTTCTCAGAGGGTTCTCAGAAGGTTCTCAGAGGGTTCTCAGAAGGTTCTCAGAGGGTTCTCAGAAGGTTCTTAGAAGGTTCTCAGAGGGTTCTCAGAGTTCTCAGAGGGTTCTCAGAGGGTTCTCAGAAGGTTCTCAGAGGGTTCTCAGAGAGTTCTCAGAGGGTTCTCAGAAGGTTCTCAGAGGGTTCTCAGAAGGTTCTCAGAAGGTTCTCAGAGGGTTCTCAGAAGGTTCTCAGAGGGTTCTCAGAGAGTTCTCAGAAGGTTCTCAGAGGGTTCTCTTAGCGAGAACATGCTTTGCGTCCCGCTGAAAACACACATGGACCGTTGTTTTTGTGCGTACTCGTAACAACTTCTCCTTTTCACATGAGTCCACATCTCGTGTTTGTGGAGACCAACACTGTAAATCTTCTAACCGTACTTTGACGCCGTATCGAAAACACCCCTCTAACGCAAGACCAGATCACTTCTCACCAGTAGCGGCTGGTGATTTTTTTTTGGGGGGGGGGCGCAGTTGGGCGGCGCGGGGGGGGGGTCGTTACACAGAACTTTTTTTTAACATTAAATATATATGTATTAGCTATGTTGGATGCTGTCGTCCTCTCCTACTATTTCTTCAATGCCTAACGAATCTATCTCTTGACCCTGTATGGATGCTTGAGCAGCACTGGTTGAAGCCTGAAAATATTGTAAACAATGTTTGCATATATGCAGGTAGCAACGCTAGTGCTAAATAACTATTTTGCTTGTCGGCTAGTAGGGCTCGTGAGACAGCTCACCAAAAGAACGATGGGGAAGCCACTTGTCTAGCAGATTAAGACGTGTTCGTAGGTACCTAGCGAAAAGTAGCCTCAACTTTCCTAGACTTAGCTACGATACTAATGCTGAAGGGTCGCTGATATCGCATAGCGTCGTTGCAAACGTGTGATGTTGTGACTGTGTGTGTAACACTGAATTACTCACTGAATTACTCACCAGCTAACCAGCTCCGGTTACTTAGCATACAGGTTTGAGGAGAAGCTACGGGTGTACGTCCCGTAGGCCTACAGCCCATCCTCCTTTGCTAGCTATGTTGCTCTCGTAGATACGTGATAATTATATGGGATGTGAGGGAATGATAAAGGTCTTTGATTCGACGAATAAGATGTCAATATAAGTAAGAAACGATGTCATGGCCAGGGGCGCACGAGTGTGCGCCCCGGCATCGCCCCTTTTTTCCGCCAATGAGAAGCCGTTTTTCTCAAATGTATGAAAAAAGTATAAGCGCTCCCATTGACTTCCATTTGGCCGGCGCCCCCAGGGGGAAGTGGCTTATCTCAGTGATAACGAATGGCAATATATTATATTTGGTCACATTTAAGTGGTTGTTGACAGGGACTTACGGTCTCCCACACACATTTAACGCGTTAACACAGTACATTTATTATTTAAATAGTTTGGTATATCATATTTTTGCACGTTTTTTTATTATTATTTTTACGAAAAATTCTAGGAGGGGCGGCGCCCTAGCGCCCTCTATGGACGCACCGCCACTGCTTCTCACCATCTTCTCTCGCTTCAAGACGGCTCAATTTGAACTCACACGTGTAGTACACTATATCCATACGTAGGCTGTATCCGTCTGTGCGTGCGTACAGTGTCATCGTCCTGTATCACTGCAGGCCTGTTTTCGTCTCGCATGGAAACCGTCTGACGTTAATATTTCAGAGGGCTGTGCTTTAAACGTCTCCACCCTATGGACGTACACATAGGGGAGACTTCAGTGGATGCTGGGAAGCACTCTGTGCGTTTACAGTTGGCCCACTGATTTATAATTAACGCCAGGGCTGCATATTATGTGTTTAGCCTCTTGACTACTGTTTTTCACCGTCCATTCTGAGAACTACATATACCCAGAACAGAGCTATTGTGAATCATGAACAATAATCTTAAAGAAGAATAAAGCTTTTCTAGTTCAAGGATCCTTTTTCCCCCTGAAAGAAACCTTTTTAAAAGGGTCAGTTCCCAGAATCTTATTCACACACAACCTTGAAGAGGATCTTTTCATGACGTTTGAATCTTTTGTACCAAGAAGTACAGTGGGACTGGATCCAGATCGCCCATCAGGCCCTGATATGTACACGAGAGCGAGGGTTTGGGAATCCTTTAGTTGTGTACTCACACTGCAGTACATGTGACACAGTCAACATCATGCAGATTTCTGGTTCAGATCGGGGTGAAGGAATTGACCAGGGCTGGGTTTCCCAGAAGCTCTTAACACTAAGAGCTTCTTAAGAGCGTTCTAAAGCTTTCTTAGAACGCTCTTAACGTTCTTAGAACGCTCTTAAACGCTCTTAGAACACTCTTAAACGCTCTTAGAATGCTCTTAAGAAGCTCTTAGCGTTAAGAGCTTCTTAACGAATCTGTGAAACCCGGCCCTGGGCTGGGATTTATAAACCTCCAAGCGCCCGATGTTCCCAGGAGAGCCAGAGGTGTGGGGTTTGGACTGACGTCCATTCGGACGCGTGTCGCGTATAATTGTCTCGCTGTATGTACGTATCTAAGGTTGATTCCTTACAACTGTCGGGGATGAGGGGTTGGACGGCTTTGTTGACAAACAGCTGGAAGCCCGATAGTAACCCTGTTCCCATTGGATGTTAACGTCCTATGAATGCTCATTTGTAGATAAAGTGTTAAGGGGAAGTCGTTGGCGGGCAGTGATGATACTTTGTAAGAGTCGGGATGTTTTCGTCTCACAGGGCGCTGACGTCGCGTGAGAGACGTTTTGGTCAAACTGGTTTTCCTGACAATGAGTATGAAAACATTTCAAAACATACGTTTGGAACAGCACAAGAGATGACAGGGATAATTGTTTTTAGCCAATCAATAGCTGCGGTTTCTGATGGTAGAAAAACCTCATTTTGTATCTGTTCCAGTTTTATGCTCATTTGAAGCCGAGATCCACAACAGAAGGCTTTGGAAGAGGACCGTGGGGAATCCGTCCAATCAGAAGGTATGTCCAGCTGGAACAGTAACAGACAAGCCAATTATAGACGGCCAATTATGGACGGGCCAATTATGGACGGCCATTGTGTATGTGGTTTGTTTGTGCGTGCGAGTGGTGTAATGTGTGTCCACGTCTGTGTGTGTAACGGCGTGTTTTAATATGTGAGGATACTTGTAGCTCTCAGCCCTCTGTGAAACGGGATCCCAGTGATCACATGCATTCTGGATTCAACCATTCTGTACATAAAAAAGGAAGGGTTTGTAAATTGCTAATAATGTCAATCATGATTGTTGACATTGAATCAACCAAGTAGACATAAAGACATCTTTTTTATTTATAAAAAAAATGATTCAAACCAAATAGTTCTGGTCAGGGTTTCCCTCCCTCTGCCCTCTCTCCTCCTCTGCCCCACTGCCCTCTGCCCCACCTCTCCCTCCTGCCCCCCCTCTCTCCTCTGCCCTCCCTCCTCCTGCCCTCTGCCCCACCTGCCCTCTGCCCCACCTCTCTCCTCCTGCCCTCTGCCCCACCTCCCTCCTCCTGCCCTCTGCCCCACATGCCCTCTGCCCCACCTCTCTCCTCCTGCCCTCTGCCCCACCCCCCTCCTCCTGCCCTCCCTCCTCCTGCCCTCTGCCCCACCCCCCTCCTCCTGCCCCCCCTCCTCCTGCCCTCTGCCCCACCTGCCCTCTGCCCCACCCTCTCTCCTCCTGCCCTCCCTCCTCCTGCCCTCTGCCCCCACCTGCCCTCTGCCCCACCTCTCTCCTCCTGCCCTCTGCCCCACCTCTCTCCCTCCTGCCCTCTGCCCCACCCCCCTCCTCCTGCCCTCCCTCCTCCTGCCCTCTGCCCCACCTGCCCTCTGCCCCACCCTCTCTCCTCCTGCCCTCTGCCCCACCCCCCTCCTCCTGCCCTCTGCCCCACCCCCCTCCTCCTGCCCTCTGCCCCCACCCCCCTCCTCCTGCCCTCTGCCCCACCCCCCTCCTCCCAGCCTGGGCTTCATCCTCTCTCCCTCTATCTCCTAATTTCTCTTCCCCTTGAAACCTTGCACCTCTCCTCTCTGTCTTCTCTCCTCTCTCCTCTCTCCTCTCTCTCTGCTCTGACCTGTCATCTCTCGGTCTGATCCAGTGTGAACCCCCCTCATAAGGTCATATCCTCTTCATGTTCTTGAGACGAAGAGGGAGAGTGAGGTGAGTGGATTAGGGGAGAGACCAGGAGAGTGAGGTGAGTGGATTAGGGGAGAGACCAGGAGAGTGAGGTGAGTGGATTAGGGGAGAGACCAGGAGAGTGAGGTGAGTGGATTAGGGAGAGACCAGGGGGAGTGAGGTGAGTGGATTAGGGGAGAGACCAGGGGGAGTGAGGTGAGTGGATTAGGGGAGAGACCAGGAGAGTGAGGTGAGTGGATTAGGGGAGAGACCAGGAAGTGAGGTGAGTGGATTAGGGGAGAGACCAGGGGAGTGAGGTGAGTGGATTAGGGGAGAGACCAGTAGAGTGAGGTGAGTGTATTAGGGGAGAGACCAGGAGAGTGAGGTGAGTGGATTAGGGGAGACCAGGAGAGTGAGGTGAGTGGATTAGGGGAGAGACCAGTAGAGTGAGGTGAGTGTATTAGGGGAGAGACCAGGAGAGTGAGGTGAGTGGATTAGGGGAGAGACCAGGAGAGTGAGGTGAGTGGATTAGGGGAGAGACCAGGAGAGTGAGGTGAGTGGATTAGGGGAGAGACCAGGGGAGTGAGGTGAGTGGATTAGGGGAGAGACCAGGGGGAGTGAGTAATCTAATCTGTAATCTAAGTAAATAACTATTAATTGAATTAATTAATAGATTGGATCCATTATAATTTACTTAAATAAATCCCTTGGGTTAGGGTCAGATGGTTTGATGTCATCAGTTTCCAAAAAGGAGAGGAGGAGATGTGGATGTGGAGATGAACTTCTGAAGTCAGGTTTGTCCCCATGGTGACTTGGTGGTCATGGAGATGAACTCCTGAAGTTACTCCCAGCAGCCAAGGTCACATCTCTTCCTCCTATCTCTTTTTCATGTCCTGTTTATCTCACTTCCCCCCCTCCCACCCAAACTCAGTACAGTGAGGGCAAGCACCACTCGACATCCCCCTCCCACACCTCCCTCCCTCCCTCCCTCCCTCCCTCCCTCCCTCCCTCCCTCCCCCTCCCTCCCTCCCTCCCTCGACCCTCCCTCCCTCCCTCCCTCCCTCCCTCCCTCCCACTCCCTCCCTCCCTCCCTCCTCCCTCCCTCCCCTCCTTCCCGCCCTCCCCTCCCTCCCTCCCTCCCTCCCCTCCTTCCCTCCCTTCCCTCCTTTTCTCTCTCTCTCATCCTCCTCTCTCTCTCCTCTCTCTTTCTCCTCTCTCTCTCTCTCTCTCTCCTCTCTCTCCCTCCTTCCTTCAGTGGTTGCGTGCACTGAAAGCCTATGTCCAAGTGGGGAAGGAGATGTTCAAAAGGTTGGGCTTTAAATTTAGCCTCTTGGAGAAGGCTGTGTGTGTGGTGTGTGTATACGTGTGATTTTGCGTGTGTGTGTGTGTGTGTGGACTTGACCTCGTGTTGGTTTAAAAGGGCCTGGCTTACTTAAAGGTGCATTACAGGTCTCACTCTAATTCACAGTGATAGCTAAAGTGCTTCTCTGCCCACCACAGGAGACCAGGGGCCTAGCAGAGACGGAGGAGGATGTGGCCACTTCACATTATTCAGCATCAATTTTGTATTGGGCCACAAACCCTCAAGTCATGAACGAAGAGGGGGATGAAAAGTGGAGGGAGGAGAGGAGAGGTGGACAGTTGATGGAGAGAATGACGGAGGTATGAAGGGAGGCGGGCCGGGGAAGGGCAGAGAGGCCGGCCAGTGATCCGTTTACATGTGCTGCTAATGATGTCCTGAGTTCACCTTATGCCGTGACCAAATCCTAGTTTCCTACATTTATTATGTAGATTTTTTTCGAGTGTCTTCTTGCTCTCTTACCATCATCCATGGTGTATTTCCATGTACACTGTAAGTGCCCCCAGTAAACAGAGACATGGCATCTGTGTGTGTGTGTGTGTGTGTGTGAGTGTGAGTGGTTGGGCTGGGCCATGACATGGAGAGACAGTGTGTGTGTGTGTGTGTGTGTGTGTGTGTGTGTGTGTTCTCTGTGCAGGGGAGCAGTGGTCTAGTGCAGCCCAGAGCACTGGTGGAGACCTATTTTAATTCTTAACTAGACGGCCATGATTTATTAATCTACATTTGAAATAACAATTACTATGTCAGGGGGGATCAGGTCAAAGCCTTAATTGCAACGGAAAACATACTTAATATGGAACTCGCCCCCGACCAAAGCACACGCAAACACACACACACACACACACACACACACACACACACACACACACACGTACAGCATCACGCACACACACACACACACACGTACAGCATCACGCCAGGGCAGCAGCCACTGTGAGTACCGAATCGGGTTGTGGTGTGTGTGTGTGTGTGAATGTTTGGGATGTGGAAAGTACTGTGAGGGCCTGAGATCTTGCACCAAACTTCCTCTAACGTGAAGCGTACCGCCTAGTAGATGATATGCTGTTAGTTAGTGGTGCTTGAACAATGACATGACTTGCATCAGTGGTTTGGCACGCAAAGCACTGGTATTAACATTGACCTGTAGTCTCACTATGTGTGAAGAGCTTCTTTCACAGGTTATTAAGAACAGACATTAACAGCAGTGTGATGCGTGTGTGTGTGTGTGTGTGTGTGTGTGTGTGTTTGTGTGTTGCAGTGATCGAGAGTGAAGCTGTCAGAATTGGTTTCATTTCAAGTGCTGATAAAGTCAAGATATAAAACTCTTAAATTCCCTATCGCTCGTACCACACACACACACACACGCACACGCACTCACAATCAAATATATTTCTCCCTCTCAAAATTCTCTCTACACTTCAAACATCTGAGGAAATTCTCCTATCCTTCTAATTCTTCTTCCTGGAACTTTATATTGAGGCTAGGCCCGGCTCACATTCCATGTCAAAGGCTTTCTCTTTTATTGAACATCCAATCCTCAGTGTCTAGTCTGAAGCTCTTTCTGTCCGTGAGAATATACATATTCAGGAGACAGCGGCCAGTGTAAGACTCTCTGCACCGCTCCAAATCCTGCGATTGTAAGCATTAGTGTTGGAATCACACTACATGAATAGCCCAAACTTTCTATATTTAGGGAGTTAAGTCGACTGCGCCGAGCTGAAATTAAGGCTGTTGAAGAAGAGGTTTTTCTCTCATTTTCTCTCCTCAAACCCTCAAACCCTGCCACTCCTGGCAGCCTGGGGATATTCAGGGTCCAGACACTCCAACAGCAGCTTGGGATGGTTCGCTTTGGAGTCGTCCACTGGACAATGTTCAGACTGGTTATCGTTTTTTTTCTTGACTTGCCGACGTAAACAGACGGCTGTGTGTCGTGAGGTGTAACCTTGGTAACCTTGTGTGTCGTGAGGTGTAACCTTGGTAACCTTGTGTGTCGTGAGGTGTAACCTTGGTAACCTTGTGTGTCGTGAGGTGTAACCTTGGTAACCTTGTGTGTCTTGAGTCTACATGAGACGCAGAAAGAAGAGCTGGAGCAGGAGAACATCGCCCTTCCCTCTTTTCAACGTTCCTCTTTTTGATTCCAACCCAATCTTCAAACTCTTTCCCATAACTCCCTCCACAACACACTCCTAAACCCCCCGTCCCTCCTCACCCCCTCCCTCTGCCCTCACCCCCTCCCTCTGTCCGCCCTCACCCCGCCCTGCCGCTCATTCCTCCCTCACCCCCTATCCCTTCCTCCCTCACCACCCCTCTCCCTTCCTCACCCCACACCCCTCTCACTCCCTCCCTTCCTCACCCCCCATCCCTCCTTCCTCACCCCCTCTCCCTTCCTCCCTTCCTAGCCTGTCCTCTTTCTCTACTTACTCTTTTTTTCCTTCCTACTTCTCTTTACCTTTTCTCTCCGCCTCTCCTGTTCTCGTCTCCTCTCTCTCCCTGCTTATTCCACAACCTGGCTTGTCAAAATATTGTTGCTGCGGATCCCCACTGTTTCTTGCCTGCCGTCAGGTCCCATCTCGTCTAATGAAAAATGCAGAGAGTGGTGCAGTATGGGAGTCCTGCTCTGAAGGAGGGAGGCATTAGGCCGGGTGAGAGGGAGGTAAAAGTGCACCGAGGCGATAATGACTACACAACTCCATCACTTACAGCTTCCAGGTCATCGTTTGACCCTCTCGCCTCTCACAGGGCGGCTTCTCCTCTGTGTGTGAGTTCACTCAGGCTGGGGGGGGTGGAGAGGGGAGAGGGGAGAGGAGGGATGCAGGGAAGACAGTTAGAAAGGGATGTGAAATAGAGAGAGCGAGAGAACAGAGAGAGGGGCGAGAGAGAGGGGCAGATGGATGGAGGGAATAAAGGAGGTAGTCAGGAAGTGAAACTTGAAAATGGACGTTGGGAGACGGGGTCTGTGTGTGTCAGCAAGTGTGCTTATGTGTGTGTGTCCCTGTGTGTGTGTGTGTGTGTGTGTGTGTTGCTAAAGTGGATGCTATGCTAGGCCAGGGCCTGTTTCCTCTGAGTTGAATCTGACTGTGATACTGTGATACATCTCGGCAACCCAACGTCTCCTTTTAATTCAGCTGAGTAAATAATGCATCTGTTGCCGTCTATAATTTATGTAAGTGGACAAGCAATAAGTTCAGATTAAAGTGCATAAGTGTGTGTGTGTATGCGTGTGTGTGTATATGTGTGTGTGTGTGTGTGTGTGTGTGAAAGAGGTCACTGACACCGGCTAAGGGAAGCCTCCTTGTCTCCTAGGCTTCATCCCCCTGTGATGAAAAAAGCAATAAAATGTAATGTAGTCACCAGGGGGGAACAGCCGACCCCAATACTGACAGAGTGCTCGTGTTCCTCACAAACTCCTGTGTTTATTAACCAGGACATGTGCTGCTCTAATTTATCTATCACTACATCACCTTGATGAAATCTTGACGAGAGGTAGAGGCAGGAGGACCAGAGGCAGGATAACCATAGTTAGAGGCAGGAGGATCAGAGGCAGGAGGCAGGAGGATCAGAGGCAGGAGGATCAGTGGCAGGAGGACCAAGGTAGAGGCAGGAGGATCAGAGTAGAGGCAGGAGAACCAGAGGCAGGAAACAGGAGGTTTAGAGGCAGGAGGCAGGATAACCATAGGTAGAGGCAGAAGGATCAGAGGCAGGAGGACCTGGATAGAGGCAGGAAGAAAAGGGGAGAGTTAGAATGACCAGCACCAGGGTACATTAAAATATATGTTCACAAAATGTACTGTATGAAGTAAATTGTGTTTCCATATGAAGTCAAGATTTTCAAAATCACAGAGCTCCAACTGTCAAGCTACACAAAAGAAAGATGGAAAACCCCCCTCTTCCTAACGCTGGCCCAACACATCATCCAGATAGCAGTGGACAGCTGGCCCAGTTTGAGTCCAGACACTTCATGTTCTCCAAACGCTGTCCAAACAGCAGTTGATTTAATCCACACCAAATGCTAATTGGCCGCTTGAAACCTGGAGCGTTGCCTGGGCTGGTGGTCAAGTACCCCAGGCTGTGCCGTGCCGTGCCAGGCCGCACTGGGCTGGGCTAAGCTTCCCAGAGACCACTTACCAAACACAGGACACTCATGTGGCTCACACTGATCCAGGGCCACTAAACAGACGTTTGGGCTGTTGTCTCTGGTTCTTAGTCAAGCAAGGGGCAGGATTTTCCATTTTCACATTTAAGCTTTTAAGCAATACCCAGAGCACCAAGGTAAATATTTCTCTTGAAAGGCTGTCATCTGGTACATTAGAAAGTAAGGTGAAGCTGAGTTATATTTTTGTCCTGTTCCATTTGATGGATTAAGATGTGTGCTGATGGATTGTAATAATATATGCCTGGACAGGATGGCGTTTATAGCTGTTGTACACAGTAACATTATTAGATCCATCCATTACAAGTGTTGACAGCAAAGGCCAGTGATAGGCCAAAAGACCTGCCACTCAATGGAAACACATCCTCCTTGACATGTTAATGTCAGAACATTATAGATACTGTATGTGTGAGTGTGTAGGGTTTCTGTGTTTTTCATTCCTTCGCCAACACACAACACTCGGCGAACAGAGTACATATTCCAGGTGTGTGCGTGTCTGTGTTCACCTGTGTTTGCGTGTGTGTGTTAGAGTGCGTGTCATGTTTATGGATGCCAGGTCCACTGGATTCATGCCTGTGTCTGTCATGTGAGTGCATTACCTCCTCAGCCCATCTCAGTTGTCATCTGAGGAGACGACCTCGCACACAAGGGTCAGATCCCTGCTGATTCTCTACTCTCTCTCTACTCTACTCTATATGCTACTCTTATCTACTCCTATCTCTATATTATCTATCTATTTATCTCTCTCTCTCTCTATATCTATCTCTCTCTCTGCTCTCTCTATCTCTCTTTCTGTATCTCTCTATATATATCTGTCTGTCTCTCTATCTCTCTCTATTCGTTCTACTCTATCTCATCTGTCTCACTCTCTTCTCTCTCTACTCGTATATCTCATGTCTTCTCTATCTCTCTTATCTATATCTCTGTCTATTCTATCGTTCTATCTCTATGTCTCTCTCTATGCTCTCTCTGTCTCTCTCTGTATCTCTGTCTCTCTATCCATTCTATCTCTCTCATCAATCCTCTCTCTCTGTCTCCATCTATCTCTGTCTACCTCTCTCTCTCTGTCTCTCTATCTCTCTCTCTCTGTGTCTCTCTCTCTACTATCTACTGTCTCACTATCTCTCTCTCTGTCTCTCTCGCCCTGTCTCTCTCCCTCACCATCATCTCTCTCCCTCTCTCTCTCCATCTCTCTCCTCTCTCCGTCTCTCTGTCTCCCCATCTCTCTCTATCTCAATCTCTCTCCTCTCTCCGTCTCTCTCTGTCTCTACTCGCCATGTCTCTCTCCCTCCCATCTCTCTCCGTCTCTCTCTCTCTCTCTCCGTCATCTCTCTATCTCTCTCTCTCCGTCTCTCTCTCTCTTTCTCTCTCCGCTCCCCTTCTTCCTCCTGTCTTCACGGTTCGCTTTGCGAACTCTTTCTTTCTCACTCTCTCATTTATAAACATTCTCAGCAACACATCCTCCAGTAGTTGGACCACCCCTGCCTACTGCATGTAGTATACACACCCCTGCCTACTGCATGTAGTATACACACCCCTGCCTACTGCATGTCCTATATCCGTCATGACTGTTGTTCTCGCAGCTCAGTTGGTGACGCAACGTAGCAGGGAGCACTCACACACACGATGAGTTCTCTATCTACCCCTTCTGGTCTGATAATGGCAGCGGTCGCTCATGTCTTTAGATTGTCTCTGTGTGTGTGTATGTGTGTGCCAGAAAGCATTGGTGTTCATTTGGGTAAAAGACTGTAAAATATGTGAAACAATGAAACGATATTTGATGATCCAGGAAATGACTGGGTTATATACAGCAGTGTTGTGCATCTCCTCTCTGCTCTGCCCTCATCCCCTTCCGCTTTTACTGCCCAGTTTATTAAATCTCTGTAACAATTTACTAAAACATGTTTTTCCATAACATTTTAAACGAAGTGTTGCGGACTATTAACTGCAACACTCATAGAAATACGCTGCCAAGTATGCTTGTTTTCCAGAATGCACCTTTAAGATTGAGCCTTCCACTTGTTAGTTTGAGTTATTTTACATTTACATTGTCATTTAGCAGACACTCTTATCCAGAGCGACTTACAGTAAGTACAGGGACATCCCCCCGAGGCAAGTATGGGTGAAGTCACAAGACACAACGTCATATAGATGGCCGGGATTCAAACCGGCAACCTTCTGATTAATAGCCCAATTCCCCTAACCGCTCAGCCATCTGACTCCCCACATTTAGGACGTTAGGGTTGGATCTACAGTAAAGTATTACACGCAAACTAGACATGATTCTCGAGTGGTTTGGGTTAGGCATTGGGGTTAGGCTTTGGGTTAGGCATTATGGTTTGGCATTTCACTTGCGGGGTTAAGGTTCAGACGAAAAAAACCTCCTGTCAAACATAAGAGTTTTTGCTCTTTGCTAGGATCAAAGTCTTGGCTTCCAGGCACACAGCAGTTGATACAGTTCGCTCACCACCCCCAGTTTATGTTCTATTTCTATTTTATCACGCCAGCATGAAGGTTAAAAGGTCCACCGTGGACAGCTGAAGATCCAAGGCACTGCCTCTCTTCTGGTGGACATGTTGGGAAAAGCACATGCACACACATGCTCCCCTGTCGTGGGATTCCTGATCAGAGAACGAGCTGGCTGAAGAGGCAGCGTGGCGGAGCCCGGGAGGTCAGGTGTGTCTGTGCGTATGCCCTCTACTTCCTGGGTGTGGGAGGCAGGTTGTGACACGTGTACACGAGAGCACGCCTCATCACTAACAGATGCTCTAATTGCCACGGAGATAAATCCATAAGAGGACGTTGTTACGGAAACGGCTGTTCTGAATATCTGCATTTTACGAATGTGATTTTTCGCCAGGCTCAGTTGGGATCTGTTGCTCTGGTCGTAGCCTGTGTTGCTGGAGGCGGTTTGTGTGGAACACGGCCTTTAGCTTCCTTCCAACGCCCACTCTGGTTAGCTCACGATGACAAAGAGAGAGAGACCGGGGTTCAGGTGAACAGGTGTTCATGTTTGTTTCTCTAATATGGGATTTTGAAATGATAATATAATAATCGTATTTGTAATGCACTTTATATTTAGCTAAATCTCAAAGTGCTTTAGTGGTACAATTAAAGCAGGAAGTCCTGAGGGATTTCAGCTGATTCTTAGCCAGCCAGAAGCCAGCCAGAGTACTTCACAAAAACGTGCTGGGAGCATTCCTGTTTTACAGAAACCGTCTTCTGTTCCTTCATGTTCCTTAAGTTGCCAGAAATTCATTCCCCGCAGAAAAGTCAAACAAATCAAATAATTATCATTTTAAATACTTTCATTCTTATACTTAAAAAGATCCATTTGTTAGACTCATTCGCACAGTGTGTGTGTGGACGTGTGTGTGTGTGTGTCTGTATGTGTGTGTGGTGTGTGTATGTGTTAGCTCACCATGGGGTGTCTGTGTGTGTCTGTGTGTGTGTGTGTGTGGATGTGTGTGTGTGTCTGTGTGTGTGTGTGTGTCTGTGTGTGTGTGTGTGTGTGTGTGTGTGTGGTGTGTGTGTGTGTGTGTGTGTGTGTTAGCTCACCATGGGGTTTGACATGACTCTACCTTTAATACCTTTGTGAAGAACTCATTACTCCAATGACCCCTGGGAAATGTGTTTAATATCTCAAAAATCTCAATTATGACACTTAATTGATATACTTATTTGCTTAATTGGTTTTCTTTCCACTTTTGCCCAGGCTCTGGAAATACTACTCAATTAAATCGTTGATTTTGTCATTGTGTCGTTATTTTCGAAAAATATAGGAAGAACATTGAATCATGTTCATCGCACCATTGTTAATGTTCGGTTTGTTGATGAAATTTGTTAAATATAATATATAAGACTTGCCCATTTTTCCTTTGTCGTCTTTGATCTGTATTTCTTCTGGCATACAATCAATTAAGAACATGCTTCTCGTAATTTACTCTTAGTTCTTAAAAAACAAAATGATGGCTTCAGATTCAATACCTGAGATTTACTTTGGGACAAACATTAAACTTTGCAAATCCCTAAACAGGAAGCACAAACACAAACACAGTTACTGAATCATCATGAAAAGACACAACCTTATACGTCCAATCACAACCCACTGTAGCGATTTGCATTTCTAATAAAGCTATGATATAAAAAAAACGAATAACACTCAACACACCCCTGTTGCTAGGTTAAAGAAAACAGTTTATAACAATCAGGTGCTGTAAGGTTTGGCCATAAAACGTTCGACAGCTAACCCTGGACTCCTCTCTCTCTGTAGCACCAGTGTCTGTGGAACAGTACTCCAGGCCCAGGGCCTACTCCCTTCATACCTCCGTCATTCTCTCCATCAACTGTCCACCTCTCCTCTCCTCCCTCTACTACTCCAGAGGGTTTTATCCTTAGCGTGTAGTTTCACTCACTCCTATTGATTCCTTATTGACCTGAGATGTCCTCGACTTCAACACTCCCTCTCCTCCCTTTCACTAAAACACCCCTCCAACTACACGGCAAAGAAAGACTCGTCTCGTCATTGATTTCTCTCTCTCGACGTTGCTCTCTCTCTCTCTCTCTATTTTTATTCTTCTCTTTGGCTTCTCTCTTCTCTCCTGACCACGGCTCTGAAAAGGTCTAGAGTCTGCGTGTTTCTGATGCTTCTTCACCGCAGATAGCAAAGGTGGAGATCTCTCCCCGAGTATTTTGCTGGTATTCAAAAAGCTCCTCGAGGAGCTTTTGAATACCAGCAAAATACTACGCACAAAAAGAGGAAACGCAATCGTTCTTTTGATATCGCCAACAATTCTTTTGTCCAAACTGTTGGTTTGAACATGTGTCCCTGTACTGTACAACGAGTTTGCTGTGAATACAATATGTTAAAGTACAAGTTGATAAGTATCCCCGGCGTTCAACTTTTGTAACTAATTATAATTTGTCTTTATACCCCTATGGAGGCCTACAGAAACAGGCCCACCCTCTTGGACAACACAAGAGAAATGATCTCAATCTCAGAAAGAGAAAATAGAAACATAAGACAGAAAAAGTCCTTGGTGGATTGTTACTTCTGTTTTGAATAGTTTCTTTTTATATATTTGTTTGTTTGTTGTTCCATTCATTATATTTCTTTTGTTTCTTAGCTTAGTAGTTGGTATAAATGGTTCAGATCCTTTCTTTGATCTCATGCAGAAAAAAACAAAGGAAGTAAAATTGAATGAAACCCTTGAACAGCGTTTTATAGTTTTTTTTATTATTATTTCTTCTAAGCTTGTTAGTTTGGTCTTGGAAATCCTCAAAGGATATGACATACATGGAACAAAGACAATCATGTATATTCGATTTAAACATGAACTCGTCTTCACTCAAGATGGCCTGCAAGCATCATTGTATAAATAATTCCTTATAGAGATATACATTCAAAAGGTGTCCAGTATGACATCAGGTAGGCTATCTGATCGAGAAACTGGACACAAATTCGAATGGAGGAGTTACATGGACATTGTACAGTTAATTGACAACCACGTTAAACATCACCCGTTAAATATAGTTTGCACTTGCTGTACTTCATATTTAATCAAATACCATTTTATTCACATGGGCCAAGAAACACCTGCAGTTTACACTGCAGTCATTACTAAGGACTCGACAACCAGTCCAGGGATATTTATGAAGTGTAAGGACGTTAATGTCAGTTATTACAGCACCTTATTGGACTGAGATAATATGATTACGATAAGATCAATTAGAGCTAGTGATAATAGTGATTCAGGGCCATTCTCATTTTGATGGCATTTGCGTTCCGTCTGGTAATGTATGTTCCTATGGTGATAATTAAACCCGGTGCTTCTATGCCTCGCGAGCTGAGAGGATGCCTCACGCGGCGACCTTTAGCGATTAGAATCTCCTGTCTCTCAAGCCGTTTGCTTCAAGTGGCGCTTTTGAAGAAGCCAACATTGATTTCTCCCCGGTCTTCGCTAATTTTGTGACGTGTGGAATGTTTACAGATATTCAGGGGGATCTAAGTCCTTCTTAATTGGTATCGTCAGAGTTAGGTAGGATACGTGTGAGGAAGGCAGGGAGGAAAGATGGTAGAAGGGACGGAATAATTAAATCCAGGCCTGTACTTAATTCTGATGAAGGAGTCTATTAAGACGGCAGTTCTTTCTCTCCAGTACTCACCACCTTCACCGTGATGAAGACGCAGCACGCGCATCACGCATGCTCTCTGACACGATGATAGACCGAGCATTCAACGGCACGGTCAATCATCTCTACAAGGGGAGGTTGAAAATAACCATATATTTACACACATCTAGACTCTTATTCAGATGCAGAAGGAAATCTCACTACTAAGTGGAAGGTTTCACATAGAGACACTGGATAAAAAGCTCTATTGTCGTTTTAGATAAAAGGTTTTTGAGGCTTTAATCAGCATCCAGTGCGTCACACTAAACTGTGTTGTACCGTTAGTGTTTAATGTTCTGCTGCTCTTTAAAAAACTATAAACTGAACTCATAACATTTTAAACTGGGTTTTGGAAATTCAATTTTTAGGACAGAAGTTTGTGTCAAACGGTGTAGCTTATTATCCATGTTGAGGGACGTACATTTATTATAAAATGCAACAAACTCCAATCAGAAGCTGTTTATGGGTTTGGTGAGATGGCTTCCAGCCCACAATTTCACAATAAAAGTCATGGATCATTCCTGATTTATGAAAATGTATGTAGGTCCTTTGTCAGTTCCTTGTTTTCATTTCTAAATACTCATCAGTATGTAGAAACTATAATGATGTGATGATGATAAACAACAAAGTTTGATTGACAAACAGAACGCAATTAGTTAGTGTAGACGGACTGTGTGTTTATCTGTGCGTGTGAGAGAGAGAGGGAGGGGGAGAGAGAGGGGAGCGGGAGAGAGAGCGAGAGAGGGCGAGAGGGGGAGAGGGAGAGAAGGAGAGGGAGAGAGAGAGGGAGAGAAACAAACCTGTGATCTGGCGGTTCTGATCTGACACAGCAGGACAAGCATGGTTGGGTACGAGACATCATGGCCAGATGGCATCCACTGCACCCCTCCCCTTAACAGCACTCAACCATGCCAACCTGCCTGATGGAATGATCTGTACGCTGTCATCTTGTCAACAATCCACCACCACATTCTAATTAATTGGGGCCTGTTGTTATTCCACAGAAGTACTTGTTTTTAATCACCGCTGTCTGCAATCTAATGGATCCTGCGTTTCACTGGCGCGTACAGAGAGGATTGTGGGTAATGCTCGAAAGGCTCAAACCTCAAAATGACGTGACCGACAGTAACGCAGAGATCCAGACATGCTGCGAGCTCACCTCCTTTGACATCGAGAACGGATACAGAACCGACAGGCTCTCACCTACATTACCCACTCAGGGTTGGAGGTGGGGGGGCGAGGGGTTAATGCACCCTCAAAATAATTCTCATCAAAGTTCAATCAATTTCTGCTTCCTTTTGCCTGAAGCATTTTACGAACGTCTTTATCCAAGTTCTGTCTCTGAGGCTCCTGATGAGACAAGAGTCCTACAGGGGATTAAGGGAGAGACATGGAGGAGATGGAGAGACATGGAGGAGATGGAGAGACATGGAGGAGATGGAGAGACATGGAGGAGATGGAGAGGCTGGGTCACAGGATGCAGGAACTCCCTGGGTTCACCCTGCGTTGGGAATGGCTGGGTTCTCTGTGCGTTGGGAACGGCTGGGAGATTGAGAAGGTCAAACGCGGTCGAGAACAACACGCCGTAATCGTTCATTAGGATGGGATACGGCGCTCGTTCATTTGACACTCGGTTGATCTTAACCCACACAGAACCTAGAAGGCTCCGTGGAGTCAGGAGTGCGTGGGTTCCGGGGCGAGGATGTGTTGGTGGAGCAGTGCTTTGTGGGGGTTTTCACAGAGAAACGCTTCACCTTGGCTGGGTCTCTCCCCAGCTCCTTTGTGGTCAGAGCCAGGCCAGGCTGGAGGGTGCGTTGGTTGACAGAAAGGTTAGAAGGCCGTCTTCTTCTGACCCTAATGAAGGTAAGTTATCTGATGCGGGGCGCGTGATGGATGACCACTTAACCCTGAGCTGAGCTTCTGGCTCTCGGTGTCAACTGGGGCCCGCACCTCGCCACTCACACACGTTTTAACACACACTCTCTCACACACACTAACACACACACACACACTCTCACACACACTCACACACACACACACACACACACGACAGCTAGAAGAATGAGGCCATGATCAGAAGCTAAGGGGTTCTGTAATCTACAGCATCAGATGACTAAATTGGATGATGGACGATTTGGACATGTGAAGAATGCATGAATAAATAAGTAAATATAATTAACGAATTACTGTTATGAAGTCAATGTAGGTTGAAGGTAATAAATCAATCAATAAATCAAAAAAAAATTGGTTCTAAGCTCGGCCAAACAAAATGTACACTTCTTTTATGGGCACAATTAGAAGCGAAACTTTGATGATATAAAAAAAAATCCCCCCCAAAAAACGTTACCTTGAATCTTCACAAACATGTCTGGCCCCATGCCCTGACTGTCTGTTTACAGGCGTAGCTTTCAGATGACGGTGATCCTGTCCTATCACACGCTGACGGTGATCCTGTCCTATCACACGCTGACGGTGATCCTGTCCTATCACACGCTGACAGCAATGAGCTGGAATTCTGTTTGCCACACAGTGTAGATGGCCACTCTAACCCCTCTCTCTCTCTCTCCCTCCCTTCTCAATCCCCCCAAAAAGCAATACAAACCTAAATAATACCTCTGGCGGTCCCCGCTGCGTGTGGTGTTGCTAAGGTTACCCACTCAGATGTCTCAAATTACTGGACGTGAGAGAGAGAGAGAGGGGAACCCACCAATAGGAGGCCTCCGGGTGATTGTGTTGTGTCTGTCCATCGGCCTCTGATGTCACTTCATTTAGATTTACATCAGGTAGTAAATTAGAATAATCACTCAGAGAACACTATACCCTCGCTTTCCTTCCGTTTTCTCTCTCTCTTTCTCTTTATCTCTCTTTCTCCCCTCTTCTCCTCTCTCTTTTTCTCCTCTCTCTCTCTCTCCTCTCTCTCACTCTCTCTCTCTCTCTCCTCTCTCTCACTCTCTCCTCTCTCTCCGTCTCAATTTTCTCCCTCTCCATTTGCATTTCTCTCTTTCTGCTCTCTCTCTCACAGCCATGCTAGGAGCGCTCAAGCTGAAAATATTGCTGTCTAGATATTAGTCCTGGGGGTGATGGAGGAGGTGATGGAGGAGGCATTGTCTTGGGACCCCTCTCCCCAGCTCGGCCTGGCCGGCTGGGTCTGATCGTGGCAGCTGGGTGGCAGGGTTTTATCTAACGGAGGATTAGAGTTCAAGACAACGCTTGTCTTAGTAAACACCCAGCCCTGATCAAGCACAACCATCCATGCGTCCGTCAGATGTTTGATTTCAGTCGACGTTCTTTACCGCGGAGGAGGTGTTTGTTTTCCGGTATTCCATTTGATCACGTCTATTTCAAAAGTGGGAAAAAATGCCCTCTAGCCCTTTACCCATAACACCCTGGGAGTCTTCCAATGCTCTGCTTCCATTACACTAAACACAGTATTTAACCTACAAATATCACACCATGCAAAAGCAGAGATCGCAGCCCACTAGAGGCAGACAATGCTTGCAGAGAATCACACAAATGGTGTAATTGCCACGGAGATATGATGAGAGGTCTTGCAGAATAACAAGTAGATATTTCAGTTTCTCTCAGAAATGTTTTGGTGGTGTATTGGATTTCTGTCCCAGTTGAATTCGTATCAACATGTTGTCCTCCGATGTATGACATTTCAAATTACGAAGATGCGATTAGGTTTAAGAATGTTTATGGATGCATGTAGGGCCTACATTTTTTAAAACAATTTGGATCCATACAAAAATGCATTTAGTAGGCTACGTCTGGACCGACGGGTTATAAACACATGGCACAGGGTTAACCTTTTAGACAGAAGTCTTTAGGAACCGGGAAGCCAAAAAACACGACAAACACGTTTCAAATTCACAGCCATCCCCCTAACAGCTTTAAGAAACACAATAGAAGCACTGTAGCTGTAGCCTCCATAGTTATGCTAATATTGTATGAGTGTAACATGCTGAGGTGTCTCCAGCTAGTGTAGCTGAGCAGCGTATAGCTACTACTTCAGTGCTGTCCATCCAGTCAGTGCAGACTGTCAGGCAGAAGTACGGCCAGTTAATTGGCCCATGATGGCAGTGTGGTGCAGTGGAGATGGCCAACGGTCCGTTAGACGGAGAGATGATTATTCTGGTGCGTGTTGTGATGTAAGGCTGGCCTGTAAGTGTGTTTTTGTTAGTGTGTATGTGCGTGTGTGTCGTGTTGGACCTGTGTGTGTGTGTGTGTGTGTGTCTATAGAGACTATTCAGCGCAGCAGGAAAGCGGCAGCATTGGACTTATTAGTCGCTCGTCGCTAGCTGTCAACCAGCACGAAAGTCGTCACTCGATTAAAAAAACCGCACAGACGAAAACTCGGAGCTTCTCGTGCACTGGGTGTCAGATGCGCTCGAGCAGTGTGTGTTTCTGTGTGTGTGTGTGTGTGTGTTTTGTTTGTTCGAACATATTTTCATAGGGAGTCCACTTCATCGGTGTCTCTAAGAGGGAAATCAACGGAAAATTCGAGAATTGGGAAAGACAACTAAGCGACGGAGTAGCCAATAAGAAAAAATGTGCGGGTCTCGGTTTAATAAATCCACCAAAATAAGGGATGAAAAAAATGCCCATTAGAGTGGAAATTGAAGCCCTTTGTTGTTAAGTAGCAGTTCTGCCGATATTTCCCTGATGGTGGTGGAGATTCTCATGGCTGGAGTTATCCAGATGAGACAAACAAGAATTAAAATGCCATATGTTCCAATCAGGGTACCTCAGTGGTGCTCGAACACTCCTGCAATCATCCCTCTCAATACAAAGACTCACTTATTATTCTCTCAGTTTCACTTGTTTATTTATTTACCATATTTATTCATATTTCCATTGATTTAACTCCTAATTCTTCACTTTGGGCTAGGTTTTATGATACATGTGTGATAGTGTGTTGAGTTGTGGTGTGTGGGTGTTTGGAGGGAGGGGAGACTTGAAGAAACCTTTCATTCTGCTTTACTGTTCCACCTTATTGAGTACAATGAACCAGTATATGATTGAAATGACAAATTAAACCCTTAAACTTGACACTTGACTAAAGGGACCTCTAGTTTAAGTTACGACAGCCAAAGAGATCGTTTACATGAGTATGCTTCCGCATACGAAAATACTATTCATAAATAGACCCAATATTCTGTCTTCTCTTTTAGCCAGTGTTATCTTTTTTTTGTCATGATCTAAAAATGTCCTGGATGAAGGTGTGTCTCTGTAGACAACTATCTGATATGCTGGCAGAACAAAAGAAAGAAAGTTTATCTTCCATCCACTGTCACAATCTAACACTTGCTACTTGGGTCCTAGTCCCTCATGCCCTGTCTGGCGCTGGTAATTGTGTGTTTTCAACCTGCCGTATCCGGCTAATTTAACCACAGATTGAAATGAAATAGCCCTGGCCCCCTCACTGGCTAGCAATCAGGAGTCCAATTGGACTGTGTTTTCTCTGCAGACATTAATGATTCCAAAGCTAATACTCATTGTTTGAAGTGACACTGGCGCCCTGGCATTTACTTAACCTTTTGTCTTATGTACAAGGCAGAGTCAATGCAGAAGCCCGGCTTAATTAATATCTTTTCTCTTCTCCCTCCTCTGCCAACAGTCTACCGTGAATATGCAGCCAGGCAGGAGCACACAAAGGCTGTTAGTACAAGAGAGAGAGACAGAGAGACAGAGAGAGATAGGAGAGAGAGACAGAGAGAGAGAGACAGACAGAGAGAGAGAGAGAGAGACAGAGAGAGAGAGAGAGAGAGAGAGAGAGAGAGAGAGTTAGCAACCAAGTACATTGCATTTAGTCAGATACATTTTCACTTTGTCTTTTTTACGCATAGGGATTCCACCTAGTTAACTTCCCCTTCAATGTTTACTACTACTGCCAAGATGTCAAAGGTATACATTTATCCTATACTTGAAAAAGAATCAAGAGAAAATGAGTTTTATTGTGTGTGTCTGTCTAAGCAGTGCTGTATTATGACATCTGGGATCAGAAATGAAGACTTGCATCATTAGTGAGATGAACATCCTTCCAGTCAGTCACACTTCTCTGCATCAACGTCACGCAGTCAAAGTCACGTTAGACATCGATGTTGTTCGTCGCCAAATCAGTTTCATATTTATCGTAATGACACGGACAGAACATCATCTCTACATGTGTAAAACAAACACACAACGTGCAAGACACACACACACACACACACACACACGACGTGCAAGACACACACACACACACACACACACAAACACACGACGTGCAAGACACACCGTTAAGCGTTTTGAGTCTGTGTGTATTTTCATAGATTTGCATCAACCGTAGAGTAAGTAGTGAAAACAAAAGTAATCTAAAGCTGTAGACCAGTTGGTTAAGATAATATTTGACCTGGATTTGACTTTACACTTTACTAACTGTAAATGGTGATTAGCGAAGGTTGCTGACAGTATAATACCAAGTCACATAGTATCGCCAACTTGCTTTCTTGTCATTTTTGGAAGTGTGAACTAAGTTGATTCTTACATCGTTCTAATAGCGTTTTTCTTGATCCTCACAATGTCAAAATTCTGCTTCTCGAGTGCTACTTCTCTTTGAATGCAGTCTAAACAATCTGTTTACTTCCTGTCCGATAATAAGTCTCTTTGTTTTTGTATAATTTACAAAACGATTATGGTTCTGGAGGAATATGGTGTCTCTGACATGTACTGGACATATCTCATGAGTCATGCTCATTACTATCAGTCTGGTAGAAAATATCCATCGAAAGTCAGCGTGGGGGGGGTGTCTGGGATGCTTAAAGGCAAACACATATTTATTTTATCCGTGAGGTTTAAGAGAGAGAGAAAGAGAGAGAGGGGAGAGATCGAGTGAGGGAGGATAGAGAGAGATGAGATAAACGAGAGAGGGTAGAGAGACGAGACGAGCGAGAGAGCATCGAGATGCTCTTCGCTCGCGATCTCTAGCGCGTTGTCTCTCGCTGCTATCCTCTCTCTCTCTCTCTCTCGCTCTCTCTCTCTGCTCTCTCTCTCTCTCTCTCTCTTTCTCGCTCTCTCTCTCTGCTTTTGCTCTCTCTCTCTCTTCTCTCTCCTCTTTTTTCTCTTTCTACGATCTGAGTGAATTAGCTCCAAGGACCTCTGTCTTAAATCCACTTTTACGACCCTCTCAGTTCAGGCCCCACACTCCTAAATAGAATCAATGCGTAGTTAAGACTGTGGCCCTGCCAATAACGGGCTGCATAAACTACGAGGCAAACAATGACAGCATTCTGCTGCGTTTCCAACAAACAGTGAATTATAATCCCTCCCCTAGTCCTCTCACAGCGAGATTTAGTCCTCTCGCTTTTTCATTGCCACTTCATGGCTTGGAAGAACACACATACCTCTGCCCTTCCGCTTTTGCTGAAAAATAAATAAACTAAAGTGTGTAAGTGTGTCTCCGGCTGTGGAGATCTTTCTCTCTCTCTCCTCCTGATACTCTCGCTCACAGACACACTGGGTGACGCAATTCATTTGTGATGCTGTACTGGAACAAAACAACTGGAATCGTGCGGCATAAATAAACAAATGTATCTTATCAGTACTGTGACAAGAAATGTAATATGAGACCTGCAGGCAGACAGACAAACAGGCAGAAAGATGGACAACAGACAGCAGACAGACAGACAGACAGACAGACAGGCAGGCAGAAAGGCAGACAGGCAGACAGGCAGAAAGGCAGGCATACAGACCTGGAACAGTCCCATTTCTATGTGCTGTGAGTGTTTTGGTGCTGGGTTTGAGAGAGATCATACCGTGGTCCGTGGGCTCTGTCGACTGGTCTCTCTCTAGAGGTCTCTCTCTCTGGAGGTCTCTCTCTGGAGGTCTCTCTCTGGAGGTCTCTCTGTTGACTGTCTCTCTCTGGAGGTCTCTCTCTGGAGGTCTCTCTGTTGACTGGTCTCTCTCTGGAGGTCTCTTTCCGGAGGTCTCTCCCTCTAGAGGTCTCTTCTCCGGAGGTCTCTCTCTGTCGGCTGGTCTCCTTCTGGAGGTCTCTCTCTGGAGGTCTCTCTCTAGGGGTATCAGATGAAGTGGTCAGTAGCTGACAGGTAGCAGCGAGGCTGACAGTAGCTAGTGTGGGCCGGAAGGAGGGGGAGGTCAAGGATATGTGTGTGTGTGGTGTGTGGAGTGTGTGTGTGATGCTTCTAACTGGGAGGGCAGATCAGTCCTGCGCTGCAGAGCATGGCAGGAACAAAGCCACAGGGACACTGAGACATCTCTGTCCC
>CAEFZP010004578.1:0-14801 GCA_903064625.1 Mallotus villosus | reverse complement strand
AAATGAAGTATCTACAGTCGTATGCAAAAGTTTAGGCACCCCTCTGAGGCTGCATGATAATTTCCTGTCTTCACCAAAAAAGATCAATATAATATTGTAATATTACTTTTCTAGTTAACACTGAGTGCTGGGGTGTTTTCCAGACAAAGATATTTGGTGTAGCAGTATTTAGTTGTGTGAAATTAAATCAAATGTGAAAAAAAGGCTGTGCAAAAGTTTGGGCACCCTTATCATTTATTTGATTTGAATACCTCTGCCTACTAAATGCTGATTAACTGCAACACATAGTTAGTCTGATTAACTCGTTAAGCCTTCAATTACATAAAAAGGTGCATTCAATCATTAGAAAGGGTATTTAAGTTAGCCAATTGCAAGTTTTGCTTCTCTTTGATTCTCCTCTGAACAGTGGCAAAATGGGGGCATCAAAACAGCTATCAAATGATCTAAAAACAAAGATTGTTCAGCAGTATGGTTTAGGGGAAGGCTACAAAAAGTTATCCCGGAGGTTTCAGCTATCAGTTTCCACTGTGAGGAATGTCATTAGGAAATGGAAGGCAACAGGCACAGTTCTTGTTAAGGCCAGAAGTGGCAGGCCAGGAAAAATAACAAAGAGGCAAAGGCGAAGAATGGTCAGAATGGTCAAGGACAACCCTCAGATCACCTCCAAAGAGCTGCAAGGTCATCTTGCTGCAGATGGTGTCACTGTGCATTGCTCGACCATTCAGCGCACATTGCACAGAGAACAGCTGTATGGGAGAGTGATGCGGAAGAAGCCTTTTCTGCACACGCGCCACAAAAAGGCTCGCTTGAGGTTTGCCAAACTACATTTGAACAAGCCAGGCTCATTTTGGAACAAAGTACTGTGGACTGATGAGACAAAGATGGAGTTATTCGGTCACAACAAGAGGCGTTACGCATGGAGGCAAAAGAACACAGCATTCCTAGAAAAACACTTGCTGCCCACAGTAAAATTTGGTGGGGGGGTCCGTCATGCTGTGGGGCTGTGTGGCTAGTGCAGGAACTGGGAATCTAGTTAAAGTTGAAGGTCGTATGGATTCAACTCAGTACCAGCAAATTCTGGACAATAATGTTCAAGAATCTGTAACAAAGCTGAAGTTACGGCGCAGTTGGGTGTTCCAGCAGGACAACGACCCGAAACATTGCTCCAAATCCACTAAGGCATTTATGCAGAGGAACAACTACAATGTTTTGGAATGGCCATCCCATTCCCCAGACTTGAATATAATTGAAAATCTATGGGGTGACTTGAAGCGGGCTGTCCACGCTAGGCACCCATCAAACCTTACTCAACTGGAGATGTATTGTAAGGAAGAATGGTCCAAATTACCTCAATCCAGAATCCAGACACTCATCAGAGGATATAAAAAGCGTCTAGAAGCTGTTATTTTTGCAAAAGGAGGCTCTACTAAATATTAATGTGATTTTTCTGTTGGGGTGCCCAAATTTATGCAAGTGTCTAATTCTCTTATGATGCGTATGGCATATTTTCTGTTTATCAAATAAACCTTATTTCACGGCTAAAATATCACTGTCCATGACGTATGTGTATATATATGACAAAGACGTTCCTCATCCAAACGCCCAACATTTTATAGATGAAAGTAATGGAGATTATCAGGGGTGCCCAAACTTTTGCATACGACTGTATATCCTCATCCTATCCCTGATTTTCCCGATAAGAAAACCGTGTTTACATGGTAAACATATCTATTGCTGAATGTTTTGGTTATAGCTGTTATGCCTAGTGGAGGATCCAGGGGGGTATTCCAGGTAGCCGGTTTTGTGAAAACTCTGAGTTGTTTAACCCTGAAAACAGGCAAACTCCGAGGTTTCCGTTCCAGAAAGAGAGGTAACGAAACCTTTTGGTAAGTAGCCATGGTAACTTACGCTGTGAAACTAACCTGGTTGCGAGCAGGTTAGTTCCATGCCAAACTCTGAGTTTTACCTATCCCCTCCCACTTTCTGAGTTTGATAGCGTTGGAAGACATGGGATATCGTTTCCTGGTTCAGCCGAGCGATCTCGAACAAAATTAAATTCGCTTAGTTATACGCCAGGAGACGATTTTAAGACTGCGATTTGATGTGCTTTAATTCCCTGATGAATACCTAAGTTAACGTTACCGTTTCCCGTCACGATCTGTAATTTATTTGAGCAACATTCTCAGCCCTTGGGTCTTCATCGCTAGTGTTATACGCCGTGGACGTGCACACAGAATTGACCAAAAGCTTTTTGGCACTGAAATAAAGAAAAATCATTTAAATTGTAGGATTTGGTCTTCTTCATTGCCTACAAATAGAAATCTAACAATGAGTAGCCTTCGTTTGAAGGAAGATGGGAAACTGAACAGTAGGCCTATTAACATTAACCGAATAATGCCAATAGCCTACCAATTGCAGTTATTTGAATCTTTGGGTTAAATCAAAGCAAGAATGGTCAAATTAAGGTGAAATAATATAGGATCATGTAATCATATTGCAAATGAATGAAATCAATGAAAGTTAACTAGGCCTACTCTACCATGACTAGGCCTATTGTAAACCAGAGATACAAAGCCAGAGCTGAGGAGAAGGTCTCAGGAGATCAATCATCCACAGAAAAATGCTTCACAATTCCTTTTAATACCCAAGAACAACTACGATCACACCACAATCTTGACCCTTTCTTATCAACGTGACTATGGTACAGTAAGTTACACAATGAGATGTGAGAGCCATCAAGTTGAGAATCCATCCAGTAACTCCATAGTTTACCATATGAGAGGTGGGGGCAGGTTGATAGCCTTACAAGGTCAGCCTTTATTCTTCTGCCCTAAGTACACCATCTCTTGGTCAAAATAGAAATTCAGCAAATTCAACAATTAATATTCATATAGGTTATTGTTCCTACAATTATTTTATTATCACCTGTGACCATGCATCCTCCCAAAACTGGAGTTCCAGTAAATCTTTTTCGAGATTAGTCTTTATTCGTCTACCCTAAGTAGGCCTACACCATCTCTTGGTCAGTTTTTGGCACTTTCTTCATGAGGTACAGTTTGTACAACTCATTTATTTGTAACTATATAGGAATACATGAGATTACATTAGCTACATTTCACAGTTCCACATGCAAAATACACCTGCCATTAAATGAACATCTCACTGTAGCATCCATGCTCTGTTCAACAGGATTAGAATGTGCAAATCGTTTTTATACGATGTAAATAATAGTAAGCTACATGGGGAGAGAACTACCAGCTACCACATAATTCTCTGCATCCATTTCTACGGCAGAAGTCAATGTTTTTTCGTCATCATCATCTTTTGATGAAAAGCATTCTGTTGGGGAAACTGCTTGAAATAGGCACCAATTGATATTGAATTAGTATCATGTCGAATATGATTAAAACCAAGGTGACGTCGAGGCTACAATCACAAGCGTATAGCCTAAGCAAACTATGCATTACCTGCGTAGTATGTTTTTATATTTAATAAAACATTGAACCTGCTATTTTATTAAGGCCACCACTTTTTCTCCTGTAACATTAACGGACAGTTGGGTTAAATGTTCAATGTATGGACTGGCTATTATATTCAAATGTATGCTCGGCAGCAATTATCTCCCACGCCACTTGCATACGCTGCTACAGCCGTGTTGCTTTTTTCCGGAAAATGTACTCGACCATAAACACGAAATGAAACTTGAATCTGAAGTTTGGTGACGTAGGACAACGTTTTTTGTCGCCGGGTGGCATGGTGGATCCTAGTATCGGAGCTCCATTGATGTTGGCTTTCAATAGTTCTCATGCCCGCGCTTAACTCTGAGTTGACGTACTCGAGTTGAGTTAACTAATTCATATCAGCTTTTCTGGAACCGAATTCTCAGAGTTTCTCATGTTAGAGTAACTCAACTCAGAGTTCAGGGTTAATCTCAGAGTTTGTTAAACCCGCTACCTGGAATACCCCCCTGACCACTGCGCTCTCTCCCCAGTATTAGGATTCCTCGAAAACCTCCAAACCCACACCTGTTTCATGTTCTCAGCTGTTACGAATTATGTTTGTGGTTTCTGTATATAACGTCTGAGTTTTGTGTTAGTCCTTTTTTGTGTTAGTCCTTTTCTTGTCGTCACTATGTTCAAGCATGTCGGGCATTATGATTGCCTTTTGAGCTCGGCTAATATTATGAGTAATGTTTCCGTTTTGTGTTTTTTTTTAAAGACACCCAAGTTGTTTATTATCTTGTTTTGCTGATGGATATCCATTAAAAGAAAACCTCATGCATTATATCTGTCTCTTGCCTACAATCGACTTAACACCATGTAACAATAGCCTTTATTTAAAGAATGGACAAAAAGTTCACTTAGATGCATTTTATGGGTGTATGGCTTTTTATCAAAGTCAAGTCTAAAGACAGGATCTCAACCCATGTGCTCTATGTCAATCATGGCATGTCATCTCATTGATGAGTTGGTCGATTAAAAAGCTATGACAAGGTCACAGGGCACTTTAAAGAGAATGTACTTTCAAGGAACAGGTCACCTAGCCGTGAACATCACTGCACTCTCTTTACCATTGCTTTTCGCTTTGGTGCATCAATTAGATCCATGTTCCAACTTCTCTGGCTGCTTAAGAATAGCGTGCACACACATTACTGGAACCTGTCTCCAAATTGAATTGACCTTTATAGGACCGTTTTTGCGCTGACCGATGTGTTAAGTTTCATATCGGTTTTAGCATTTAAACCACACTTTTCTTAGCCCTTAATGGAACAGACCCCTGGTTTACCCACCTGCTCTCGTGTGTCCGGTATCAGCCAATCGGAGGAGGGCTTTCTTCTTCAGTAACACGCTTCCACCAATCAGAAATGCAGACATCACGGCCAGGCTCAGCCCCACCCAGAAGTTATAGTTGCTCCATTTGTTGTTGCCAGTGGTGACCAGCATGGCGATTGTCTCCGTGGTGTTGGGGAGGGGGGAGGTGCCATTTCCATCGGTGGCTCCTCCTCCACTCAGCACACACACCACAGCCTTAGAGCCACACCACACACGCACTGAGGAATCTGGTAATAAAGCATAGACATTCTCTGATTTAGCTTAATCATGTTTCAGACGTCATCAACATTCCACAGGTAAATGGAACTGAGTCCGGGGCGCTATGGGTGCATCAGGTCACATGGTGATGTCATAACAGCCATGAACATGCAGGTGGAATGTTCAGGTCAGACCGAGGTGAGGTGACCTTGTGGAATCTGGATGAAACCACAGCCACGGACATTCAAATGATTTATTTTGTGTTGATGTTATTTCGATTTTCTGTTTTAATAATGTACAGTAGGCTACGTGGTAGTGTTGGACTTATGGCTTGAGGTTTTCATATGATCTAAAATCACATGTAATGGACCTTAACATTGACCCGTGGACCTTAACAATACGATTTGAGTATAACATATTCATATTTAATCAATAGGCCTATTCTAAATATGAATGTATAATCAGGATTCAATAGATTTCGTACGATCTCATTCAGTCATAGGCCTACTAGAAAAGCTATCGACGACTGGTCTCAGGAAAGTATACCTGCATTCAGTTCTTAACAGAACAAAAATCCCATGATGTTAACATCGTCAACATGGGCGTCCTCAAACACCCCAGTCAGTAATTTTGAAATCCGAGACTGTTTGCTTAAGTTGTAGATTCTGCTCAAGCTAAAAACACTCTACCCATACTCTGGAAACAGACTGTTTCAGTTCCTTATTCATAGATATTCAGAGGACCGACTGTGTTAATTTTCTTTACGTGAAAAGGACGAGACGTTTAAATACAAATCACTTCCCCATCCACGCACAATCACGCCAATAAGCATAGTATTTGAAGGCAACAAATGCTGTTGTAAACCATGACACTAAATTGGTATCTAATATAATATTGTACAAACAATACTAATAATACAGTAAATATAAATTACACTGGCAGTGGTGTCATTAACTTACCGTTTCTGCATGCATCTTCTGGTAAGTTAACATATTGCATTGTGTTGAATTCTTATCCAACCGTTTACGACAAATCAACTTGACACTAACTAGTTTACAATGACCCTATATATCAATATATAGGAATAAAACGGTTCCTCAGACTAGACCTACTACCTAGCGGCGGTGTCTCAGAATTGATGACATGTTTAGCGGAACCCCTGTGGTTTTGATAGAGTTTAGGGAGCGAGGCGTGCCGGTAAACACTGCACCTGCCCCCGGCTACACAGGTGTGTCGATCCCGCCCCTAACGGCGCAGACTGACGAGAGGATCACTCGTTTCCAATTCGCTTCCCGAATAATATATTTATTTTCCTGTATAATCAGTCGACCTAATGTTTGCCTGTCGTCAACTTGCTCCAAAAAGAAACATTCGTCAGTTAAACCTACCATTCTCTAAAGCTTATTGTAACGTTGAATGTAGGCCTATTTCAGGAATATCTGACTAAAGCGGGACACCTTGTGGACACTTGCCAGTGCACCCGGACTAGTCGCAGAATAAACTAGAGAGCATACAATTTCTGGGGAAATTGTGAGGGTGTGCCTGCATATTTTCAAGCATTTAGCCTACTCATAGTCTATTGCATAATAATTCATTAAGAACACCCTTGGAAAGAAGCTACTGTTATCACTGGAAATATTTCAGATGGAATCGCGATTCAAACAGTAGCTCCATGTCTGCTAACTTATGACATGTCCCCAAAAACGTAAGTAAGCTTGACATTTATTTAGTGGAAAATCGCTCATGCATAAAAAGCTCAATAGCGATCATTGTCAGTAATAACGCAAAATGCGATATAGCCCTTTATGGAGAAGCTGCCCCGGTAAATTGTATACTACAGTGTTCGAGTCTTGGTTGCGATCGTTGCAGTAGGGGCTAAATCCCTCAGAGCGTCATGGCCGTCCATTATGGCCGTCCATCGCTAGGGGGAGTTTTGGCCGGCCATGATTCGTTTTTCATGGCTGTCCGTGTTTTGCATGGCTGTCCATGATTTTCATGGACGGCCATGATTCGTTTTTCATGGCTGTCCGTGTTTTTCATGGCTGTCCATGATTATGATTTTTGTATGAATTGCATAGCTTTATTTTATTTTTTTACATACAAAAGTAGGCCAATCAACAATAAAATATCATGACGATATAGACTTGAAAAACAACTTTAACATGGTTTAGGGTTTGCCTAGGCAACATATATTTTAAGTATTTCATGAATTGTTTATAAAGACTTACACTTTGTATTATGACCCTGCCTACATTGCTTTTTCGGTCCTAGGCTACATATATTTGAAGTATTTCATGAATTGTTTATAAAGACTTAAACTTTGTGTTATGACCCTGCCTACATTGCTTTTTCGGTCTGTTAAGCCGTCAGTTTACACTCCAATTTAGCGCATGAACCACTTTGAACCACAAATCTAAACGTTGCAATACCATGCTATGCAAGTCAACTTTTGAAAATATGTATTTAGCCTTGTACCAGCGAAAGTCGTTTTTGACTATGGATCCGGCGATATGTTATCTTACACGCCGGTAAAGTTAGCATTGAGACAGAAGTTAGCATTAAAACATCATAACACACAGCTGTTCAACACATTTGTCATTTAATGAAGTTGTTAGTTGACCAATTATGATTGCAGAAACAAAACGTTATGCCCTGGCAGTCTGTTTAAGCAGTCCGGCAGAGGGACTGCTAAACTGGCAGCGCCCTAGCTATCTCAACGGAGCTTCGAGAGCCGTTCTGCGGGTGCAGAGCTGGAGACAAGCTGGTCAGGAGGGCGGTGACTGTGGTGGAGATATGCGGGGCAAGCTCTTGGCCATCATGGGCAATGTCAATCATCCCCTCCGCCATGTCGTGGCAGGACAGTCCAGCAGCCTCCGTGGCGTGCGGCCCAACACCCTACGTTCTCGTACTGATCAGCGCATATATATTGTTGTATTGTCTGTTTGTATTGTATCGTGATGTCTGTAGCTACATATAGGCCTAGGGAGCTGTGAGAGACACCTGAATTTCCCCACGGGATTAATAAAGTAGCCTATATATCTAAAACCCCAACATCAATAGCCTATTAAATCAAACAATGTAGCCTAACATAAATAAAAGCATAGAACCCGGCTCATAAATAGCTTTCCTGCTATTGATAAATAGTTCAGCCAAAGCGGCACATTCCGTGATGCCTGTAAAGTAGGCTATTCTTATGACCTAAAACAAGAACATTTCAATTAAAAATAAACTGAGAAAATACATTGTTATTGCATTTGGTGTTGTAAGCATAATTAATACAACATAACAAAACAGCATCGCCGTCCGTCTATCTTGCTCCCCCTAGCGACGGACGTCCATGCGAAAAAGGTTGTTTCTGCTATCATAATTGGTTAACTAACAACTTAATTAAATTACCTATTGGCTATGTGTGTTGAACAGCCATGTCAATTTAGGATGTTTTAATAACTGTAGCCCTTCTGGTTGAATGCTAACTTTACCGTGTAAGATAACATGTCCTCGGATCCTATAGTCAAAAACGACTTTTGCTGGTGCTACAAGGCTAAATGCATATTTTCAAAAGTTGACTTGCATAGCATGGTATTGCAACGTTTAGATTTGTGGTTCAAAGTGGTTCATGCGCTAAATTGGAGTGTAAACTGACGGCTTAACAGACCGAAAAAGCAATGTAGGCAGGGTCATAACACAAAGTTTAAGTCTTTATAAACAATTCATGAAATACTTAAAATATATGTAGCCTAGGACCGAAAAAGCAATGTAGGCAGGGTCATAATACAAAGTTTAAGTCTTTATAAACAATTCATGAAATACTTAGAAATATATGTAGCCTAGGCAAACCCTAAACCATGTTAAAGTTGTTTTTCAAGTCTATATCGTCATGATATTTTATTGTTGATTGGCCTACTTTTGTATGTAAAAAAATAAAATAAAGCTATGCAATTCATACAAAAATCATAATCATGGACAGCCATGAAAAACACGGACAGCCATGAAAAACGAATCATGGCCGTCCATGAAAATCATGGACAGCCATGCAAAACACGGACAGCCATGAAAAACGAATCATGGCCGTCCATGAAAATCATGGACAGCCATGAAAAACAGGGACAGCCATGAAAACGAATCATGGCCGGCCATAACGGCCGTCCATAAATGCAAAGATCAGCGCCAAAACTCCCCCTAGCGAGGACGGCCGTTATGGCCGGCCAAAACTCCCCCTAGCGATGGACGGCCATAATGGACGGCCATGACGCTCTGAGGGATTTAGCTGCCTCTCGATCGTTGGTTGAACGTTCCGTTGTACGGTTTAGGCTGAAATTAAATATTGCTTTCATGAACAGATTGACGGCTGTGTCAATGTTCGGGTTAGTAGTCAGACAGTTTCACCTATTGAAATACTTTTGATTTAAGGGAGTGCCGAACATTTTCTGTCGCCGTTTGACTCCCTACTGTAAACAGCTGTGGATGTTTTTGTTAGCTACACAGTGTCTCGCGTAGGCTACAGCGTTGCAGTACTGGTTTGAAATCACAGGTAATGATTATTTCACCAACAAATCGTTTACTTGTAATCTAATGTCATAATAAATCGTACAACGAAAATGTATTTGTGAGTAATGTTTATTTTAACGATTGAAAACAGATGCAGCCTAGACCGCTGTAGTATGTGTTGCCCGGGCAACATAGGCTAATGTCATGATGCTAATGCTTCAGTGAAATAGTAGACTACCGTTTCCGAAAGTCGATGTAGTTCCTCAATAATATTAGCTTATATTGTACATTACACTTAACAATTGTGTTTCATATCAGAAAGTAACATTAGTAAATAGTTATCACCCTGGCCTCTTTGCTTGTGGCGTTTCTGCAGCTGCCTTGCAGTATCGTTAAAGCTATAGTTAGCCTATAGCTATCTCCCAGAAGTTAACAAGCTGCTAAACTAATGTTAGGCTAGAGGTAGTCACGAGTGTTTCGTGACGTTAGTAGCGTCAGTGACTGTGGCTAGCAAGTTAGCCAGGTAAATAAAAAGACAAGCAACTCAATGGCTACCAACTTTTGACATGACGTTTTCTAAGTAATCAAAATATTGACGGATGCTAGTGGGGGGGCACGATACGATCCTTTCTGTGCTGCAACAGTCTTCTATGCACGTCGTATCTAATGCGTCGTTGCTAACATGTGCCGACGCTGTGACGTAGGCTATTATAACTGAGTAGTCTACCCTTTGCCGACAAAATCAACTTTATGCCACAAAAACGTTGTATGGTCCTAAACTGTGCAACGGAACGTAAATTCTGATACAAGCAACTCAATGGAGACCAAGACGAAACTTTGGACGTCGACGTTTTCTATGTAGTCCAAATATTGACCGAGGAGTAGGGGGGCAAAAATAATAATAATAATAATAAATATATATGTGAGATAACAAAGGATGGCCACGTCGATGACGTGGCACACCCAAAAAGGGATGTCGATTTCCGTCGGACAGGTTTTTCGCTATTTTCTACAAAGCGGGGAAGCCAACTCACTTGCGAGGTCTAATTTAATTGGTTCCTCTAATTTACTCTCAGACTTCCCTAGTTACTTCCATAACAGACCACACTCATCTCAGCAAAATACAAAGGCAGACACCTCATTCATTTCATAGAACTTTATTTTCTAAGAAAAATATAACGTGTCTCAGCATGTTCGGTTCCCATGTGCACTGAGAGCAGAGTTTCCGTCACATGTCTGGAGACTGGGAGATCTGGGGAGAGGAAGGCCGGGGTCTGGAGACAGCAGGGGTAGGCTCAGTGTCACACAGCCAGGCCTCAGTTGCAGTAGTTCTGCAGATCGAAGATGTTGCAGGGTTTGTGGCAGCACTGCTCCACGATACCTCTCTTCACCATCATCTCCATCTGGTCCTTGAAGGCAAACTCTGCCACCTCGTTCTCTCCCTCTGCTGCCTTGGGGGATAGGAACCCTGGAGGGGGAGGAGAGACAGGATGGAGGGAGAGGATATGGGGGAGGGAGGAAGAGGTGGAGGGGGTTATGGAGAGGAGAGTAGGGGCGAGAGGAGAGGAGAAGAGAGAGAGGAGAAGAGGGGGGAGAGGAGAGATGGAGGGGGGGAGAGAGAAGAAAGCAGAGGGGAGGAGAGAGAGGGAGAGGAGGGCGGTGAGGTGAAATGGAGAGGGAAGAAGAGAAGGGGGGAGGGAGAGGAGAGCGGAGAGGAGAGTGGTGGGATTAGACGAGAGGAGAGCGGAGGGGAGATTGGAGGGGGTTAGACAAGAGAAGAGGAGCAGAGGAGGAATTCAGCGGTACTATAGCTAGAGGGAGCTAGAGAGCACACCTAGGAGGGGGTCCACGTCTCTCTTGGGGTTGTAGAAGAATCCCTTCTCTCCACAGACCAGGTAGAGGGCATCCACCAGGTGGGATCCACACAGGTGCTGAGGGGACGTTGCAGCCTGAGAGCTGGGGGGGGCACACAGCCAGCAGCACCAGCACAGACACAGCTTGGAACCAGAGGGCCATGGTGACGGAGAGCTGACACACACACACACACACACACATACATACATATACATACAGATTATTAGGTAGACATGCAGAGACACACACAAAATACAGTCACACACACACATTGCATGTTACCAGTGACAGCATGAGAGTTACAATGAGCTACAGTGTACACCATCTTCACCATCTGCGGTTGTGGAGTCTAGACTGTTCTCCTAACAGTCACTCATCAACCCAAGACCAAACCCAGAACTCCACCTTCTCTTTGACTGCCTACGAGTAACTTACACACAGAGGTTTCCTGTCTGTCTGCCCCCATCAACACAGTTCTCCTTCCAAACCTGATAACCATACTGTAAAGCTCTACAGCAACATACTTTCAAGTATTCAAAGGAACAGACCCGGGGTATACATCAAGACATCAAGTCTGAGCTGTAAACCTCCAGGTCGGTGTTGAAGTCTGGTGAGGCCCTAGGTCTGGAGGTTATTACCTGTGGAGGACGAGGTGAGGAGGAGATGGTGGAGGATCAGGTAGGTCTGGTAGAGATGCTGGAGAGCAGGGTAGGTTGAGGCAGATCAGTGGGCCTCGCCTTCATATATACCCCTATGGGTGGGGGTGGGGGGGGTGGATACTGAGAGGGATGGGCAAGCCTGAGGAGGGGGTTGGGGGAGAGACTCTGGAAGGGGGGGGCGGCGGTGTTCTCCTTTGTCAGCGGAAAAAGAACGGATGGAGTGGACAGATTCTTAATGTTAAATGGCAATCCAATCAGTGCGCCTGGTTAGGCGTGTTTGTCTTACTAAGTGGCATCACAGATGGAACGGGTGGATCAGACGTAACCGGAGGTGCTACACTACCTGAGGGCAGGCTCGGACTGGCCGTCGGGAGATAATAATAATACAACGTTTTTCAATCCCAGTCCAGGGGGGTATTCCAGGTAGCGGGTTTAACAAACTCTGACATTAACCCTGAACTCTGAGTTGAGTTACTCTAACATGGGAAACTCGGAGAATTTGGTTCCAGAAAAGCTGATATGAATTAGTTAACTCAACTCGGAGTACGTCAACTCAGAGTTAAGCGCGGGCATGAGAACTATTGAAAGCCAACATCAATGGAGCTGCGATACTAGGATCCACCATGGCACCCGGCGACAAAAAACGTTGTTCTACCAAACTTCAGATTCAAGTTTTATTTCGTGTTAATGGTCGAGTACATATTCCGGAAAAAAGCAACACGGCTGTAGCAGTGTATGCAAGTGGCGTGGGAGACAATTGCTGCCGAGCATACATTTGAATGTAATAGCCAGTCCATACATTGAACATTTAACCCCACTGTCCGTTAATATTAGGCTACAGGAGAAAAAGTGGTGGCCTTAATAAAATAGCATGTTCAATGTTTTATTAAATATAAAAACATACTACGAACAGGTAATGCATAGTTTGCTTAGGCTATACGCTTGTGATTGTAGCCTCGATGTCACCTTGGTTTTAATCATATTCGACATGATACTAATTCAATATCAATTGGTGCCTATTTCAAGCAGTTTCCCCAACAGAATGCTTTCCATCAAAAGATGATGATAACGAAAAGACATTGACTGCTGCCGCAGAAATGGATGCAGAGAATTATGTGGCAGCTGGTAGTTCTCTCCCCATGTAGCCTACTATTATTTACATTGTATTAAAACGATGTGCACATTCTAATCCTGTTGAACAGAGCATGGATGCTACAGTGAGATGTTCATTTAATGGCAGGTGTATTTTGCATGTGGAACTGTGAAATGTAGCTAATGTAATCTCATGTATTCCTATATAGTTACAAATAAATGAGTTGTACAAACTGTACCTCATGAAGAAAGTGCCAACAACTGACCAAGAGATGGTGTAGGCCTACTTAGGGTAGACAAATAAAGACTAATCTCGAAAAAGATTTACTGGAACTCCAGTTACGGGAGAATGCATGGTTAAAAGTGATGTTAATTGTAGGAACAATAACCTATAGGCTATGAATATTAAATGTTGAATTTGCTGAATTTCTATTTTGACCAAGAGATGGTGTACTTAGGGCAGAAGAATAAAGGCTGACCTTGTAAGGCTATCAACCTGCCCCCACCTCTCATATGGTAAACTATGGAGTTACTGGATGGAGTCTCAACTTGATGGCTCTCACATCTCATTGTGTAACTTACTGTAGCATTGTCATGTTGATAAGACAGGACCCAGCGGGTGAAGCTCGGGAAGTACATCTCCGAGCCGAGGTCGATCAGCACCGGTTCCCCGCAGGGCTGCGTCCTGTCTCCCCTTCTGTTTTCCCTCTACACCAACTGTTGCACCTCCAGCCACCAGTCGGTCAAGCTCCTCAAATTCGCAGATGACACCACACTGGTAGGGCTTATCTCCAGGGGGGATGAAGCTGCCTACAGGAGCCAGATCGACTCGGTGGTTTCTTGGTGCGATCACAACAATTTAAAGCTAAACGCTCTTAAAACAGTGGAGTTAATAGTGGACTTCAGGAGGAACCCGCCCCCTCCCCCTCCAATCATACTGGTAGGCACCCCAGTCGCCATAGTGGAGTCATGCAGATTCCTCGGGGTGACGCTCTCTCGGGACCTAAAGTGGGGGCCCAACACCGATGCCCTCACTAAAAAAGCACAGAAGCGTTTGTTTTTCCTGAGGCAGCTCAGGAAATTCAAGCTGCCTAAATCCATGCTGGTGAACTTCTACACGGCCATCATCGAGTCCATCATCACCTCTGCCATCATCACCTGGTTCCCCGCTGCAGCGGCCAAGGACAAGGCCAAGCTGCAGCGGGTGATACGCTCGGCGGAGAAGGTGATTGGCTGCCCCTTGCCCCCCCTTGGGGCCCTGTTTAACAGCAGGGCTCTGGGGAGGGCCAGGAAGATCATGGCTGACCCTGCACACCCAGGCCACGGTCTCTTCGCCCCGCTCCCTTCAGGCAGGAGGTTGCGGTCAATAAGGACTCTTAAATCCAGACATTTGCACAGCTTCTTCCCCACGGCCATCCGTCTAATTAATGCACTGCCCCCTCCCCCCTCAGTAACCTAATGGTCTGCTGTCATTGATAGATTATATCACTATTATTTACTCATTTTTGCACTATATATGTTGGTATGCACTGTCTTGTCCTGTCTTGCACCTGTCCTATTGTAAACTCCACTGTACCAAAGCAAATTCCATACATGTTCACATGTCATGGCAAATAAAGTCTTCTGAATCTGAATCTGAATCTGAATCTGAATCTGATAAGAAATGGTCAAGATTGTG